>JAULBY010090753.1:0-29525 GCA_032358315.1 Ophiocytium majus
GGGGGGAGGGGAGGGGGGGGGTCATTTTCGTAGCGCACGCAGCCAGCGGTCCGTGCCACGCCGCAAAATCCCTTGCTGCATTCGCCCTTGCAAGGCAAGGGGTCTGGGGGTCAAGCGTTTGTTTGTTGGGATGGTGAGCAGCGTACTGAGCGCAGCGGCAGCACACGGGCTGGTGCAGGATGGGACGCACGGCAAAGGCAGCCGTTTACACCAGTGACTAGATGCAGTGGACAGCATGGGCCAGTCAGCGGCGGTCTTGGTGTTGGCAGCAGCCGCCGGTGGTACCCAACGCAGGCTAGGCAGCTTTTAGCGTGTCAGCCACTCAAGACCTTCGTGCTTACTGCCGTGCTACTGTTGTACAGTACTACTGTATGTCAACCAGTGGCCGTGCTGGCATACATGACATGGGCTCTTGCACGCCCACAAGTGCAAATAAATAAAACTGCAGTATGTCAAGCAAGCCACACATGCGCATGGCCTATACTTTTGCCGGCGACCTGTCACCACCCCTAGCTGGGGCTGGGCGCTTGCGTGCCCACACATGCGAATCAACACCTCCACTAGTAGCAAGTTCTAAAATGCAACATGGCTCAGTAACGCACGTATGCGATACTCTGAACTGCCCACACAGACTGCCCACGCAGACAAGAAATGAAATCGAACACTAATAAAAACCAAAACCTCAACCACATGAAACCTAAATAAAAAACCTACACGGTTGCTAGTCCGTGTGGGGGGTCTGTGTGGGCAGCGTGGATTATCGTATGTGTGGTATCACTTGCCATTTGATCACCACCAGCCTGTCAGCATTCCCGTCCAGCAGGGCCTGGTACGCTTCCGCGGTGCCCAGCGCCTGCACGGGCCCCATTGCAGCCGCTCCGCCTCTAGACGCGCTCTTCCCCCCCCGTGCGGTAGCGCGGTCGGCCAGCGTCACTGCTGCCGCTGGCGGTGGCGGTGGCAATTGCTCCAGCTGCGCGCTGACGGCCGCCACCGTGGCGCTGTGGCGTCTGGTGGAGAGCGGTGCGGGACCCCTGCCCACTCGTGGCGCATCAACCAACGAGGGTGCTGCGGACGCGCTGGCCCAGTGGTTGTGCCCGCTATGAGACAGGTCAATTCCGTGAACAACAAAGGCGTCCGCTCCGGTCGCCAGGGCAACTGCTGCCACCGCCGCTCCGCCCCCAACCATCGCCAGTTTGCTGCCGCGCCTGATCATCGCTCTCTGCTGTCGCGTCGCCGGGCTGGTCTGTTGATGTGTAGGCTGCTGTGCGACGACACCCTTTTCCGAGACACGTCCCCTGAAGGGGAACAGGCCGGCGGGATGTCGCTATTGGATATGGCATGAGCCTTCAGGCGCTGCACGACCGAAGGCCCTTATTGCACAGTGTACAGTTAAGCGGAGTTTAATAAAAGTACAGTTAAGCCGGCGTTGCAGATGATCCCCCCGTTTAAATATTTTGAAGCACACAGTACCACTAGAGTCTGCAGCGCGCCATGTAGCAGCACCACGATGATGGGTGCAACGGCAGGGGCAGGACCAACTTAAGCAGCAGACAGAGCGGCAGCAGACCCTGGGCCCGAGATGCCTTGATGGCAACTTGATGTCCGCGACCGCGGTCGACACCGAACTGCTGCTGAGCACCAGTTGGTGGCAAGCAACTGCTGAGCAGCGCGAGCGCTGTGTCTTGACTAAATGAAATTTAAAACACGTGCGGACGCAAGCGGGCGCCCTGCCGAGCGCTGGAGTGCGAGTGCATGCTCCATGCAGACAGCCTTCGGAGCCCCTGTGCAAGCACCGCGGTGCGGTGACTACCCCCCCACATAGCACAACCGGCGGAGTGGCTGGCTGCCATGCGCAGTGACGGCCTGCTCAAGGCTTGGGCATACCCAAATTCGAAATTTATGTGCACTGTACAGTGTATTTATGTATGCATACACATGTATATATGCATGTACACTTTGCTGTAGTTTTATGCACTTTGGCTGCCGCAAGCTGTAACCGGCACTGAGCGAAAGACCCTCAAGTGAATGGTGCCACGCAAAAACGCCCCAGGTGTGCGGTCAGTCCCAACTTGGCGTTTCGCACGTCACGCCCACCTCAGTGCTGAGCACTGCACAGAGTGCACTAGAGCGCGCACCTACTGGGGTCTAGGCTGCACGGGCACTCCCGGGCCGCAATCATGGCATCCGGGTATAAGACCCCCCCCCCCCGGATGAGAACCCCCAGTTTAGCGGGCGTCTGGCAGCAAGACCCGTGGTAAGACTCTACTTCAAGTACACTGTACATTGATGTACATCTACGGTAACACGTGTGCGCGTGCCTCAGCCCGCCAGCAACTGCACAGGGTCATGCTCACCAGCGCACGTGCCGCACGCCGCGCTTGCCACCGAGAGCGCACACAGGCGCGCACCGGTTTGCGCAAAAGCAGGCGTTCAAGTTGAAGTACTTGTTGAAGTAGTTTACTAGCACAACTGCTGCAGCAGCCTCTGTGCAGCAGCAGCAGCAACAGCCTCTGTGCAGCAGCAGCAGCGCCCGCTGTGCAGCAGTCCTAAAATTAAATAATAAAATTCGGTAAAATCAAAACTAGTTGTAGTAAGATGCAGCAGCAGCAGCCGTGCCAAGAGTCACTGTGACACTGACACAGCAGCAGCAGCAGTGGCAGCGGCAGCAGCAGCAGCTATGCCGAGGCAGCAGCGGCACCAGCAGCCGCTGTGCAGCAGCAGTAGCCGCGTCAATAATCGCTGTGGCACTGACGCAGCAGCAGCTGCAGTGGCAGCAGCAGCACCAACAGCAGCAGCAGCAGCAGTGGCAGGGAGCACCCGGCCAGGCCTCACCAACAGTTGTTCACATTTCAGCCGGGCGGCGGCAGCAGGGCGCCCGCCCCCGACCAGCCTACCCCGGGCGGCAGCAGCAGCGGCGTTCAAGTTCGGCGTGCCAAGTTGAAGTTTGGCCTACCCTGTGTTGAAGTTGAGCCGTGTGGGCCAACTTCAACTCTCTCACAGGATGGAGCCGGCGTTGGACGCGATACGGGGCCACAGGTCGGCGCACTCCTTGGCAACGGGGCCGTTGATGGCAGAGCCTGGGGGCACATGGAGGGGGGGGTGGGCGGGGGAGGGGGAGGGGGTTATGCAGTGTACTAGCCACTGATTTGCTCCCCTGTGGGCCAGGCTGTGGGAAGCGGCATGGGATGGCTGGTGCACTGGGAGGTGCGGCGTGAATGCCGTACAGGCTCTAGTGTACATGCACAAAGTATATACTTCGAAGTATGACAGTACAGGGCCTTCCGCGCCCCAAGCGGAGTTTAATGCAAGTACAGTACAAGAGTGGTAGTGGTGGTTTGTGTATATATGCTCACGCTGCCGGGCATGTACACCCTGGCCTGCGTGGCATGGGCTCTAGCACACATTAGTGCGGTAATAAAACTACAGTATAAACACGCCACCCTGCCTGCGTCAGGCCCAGCTGCAGACCGCTACAACAGTGTGCGTACATGAGACTGCGCAGCTCACAACCAAGCGTACATACCAATGTGATACGTGTGCATACATGAAAGTACTTGCGCTATATGTATTACATTTATGTAATACATTAATGAAGTACACATATGTAATACATTAACGAAGTACTTTGAGGATACTTATATGACAAAACTATGGGGAGCACTCACCATTCATCTCGCCCTTGTTGTTGACAATGACACCGCCACTGTCCTCAAAAGCACATGTACATGTACACACCGTCCTGCCTGCACCCAGGAGGCCTAGCTAGCTGTACACCACTACAATAGCGCACGCGCATAACACTTCTTCAAAAGCACTAGTACACGCTGTATACAACACAGTACACTGGTGCGGTACTTCAAAGTCTTACTGTAGAACAAACTCACCCTTCATCTCGCCCTTGTTGTTGACGATGACGCCGCCGTTGTCCTTAAAGCAGACGTGTGCACGCCGTCCTTCCTGCGCCAGGCCTAGCTGCACACCACTACAATAGTGCGCACATATGAAAGTACTTGGAGTATCTTCTGAATATACATGTGTACGAAGTATACCGGTAGGATGTACTATAGGACGCACTCACCCTTCATCTCGCCCTTGTTGTTGACAATGACGCCGCCGTTGTCCTCAAAGTAGATGTACACGCCGTCCTTCCTGCGCCAGGCCTTGCGCTGGCGGATGACCACCGCGGGGAACACCTTCTTGCGCAGCTCGGGCTTGCCCTTCTTCACGGTGGCCATCACCATGTCGCCCACGCCTGCCAAACCGCAACAAACACAAACACACAATAACACACATATGCAGACGCGGGCCCGTCAGCAGTGGCCACCAAGTTCAACTTCAACTTCAACTGGTGCGCACGTGCTTTCATGTCTCCACGACTAATACATAAACTTCAACTACCCTCATGTCTCTATGACTGATATATAGAACTTCAACTCAGGGTTTGCCCTTGCTGACGGTGGCCACCATCGTGTCACCCGCGCCTGCCAGCCCGCGTGTATGCACATATGCAGCAGGTCAACTTCAAATGCCCTAATGTCTCTATTGCTGATGTTTATAGGGCTTCAACTAGGGTTTGCTCTTGCTGACAGCGGTCGACACTATGTCGCCCACGCCTCTGCTAGCGTAGCGTGCACATCCACACACAGTGGAGTTTGGTCAGCGGTGCCACAAAGTTCAACTTCAATTCAATGTGCGCTGCAAACCCCGGCTGTGCTCAGCAGCTCTGCTGCTCAGTGCTACTCACCGGCCTGGGGCAAGCGGTTCAGGCGGCCCTTGACGCCGCACACACAGAGGGGCCATGCCGCGAGGCGACACACTGGGTCCAACTTCAAGTGCACCCTTAAGCCTGGGTCCAAGACTGGGTCCAAGTTCAAGTGCACCCTCAAGCCACTGCCAGGAGCTGTGCTCAGCGGCTCAGAGCCGAGGCGGCCCTTGACACCGCGCACGGAGACAAGGTTATGACTGACCCACTGGGTTCAACTTCAAGTACAACTTCAAGTCCTGTCAGGAGCTGTGCTCAGCAGCCCTGGGGCCACTCACCGGCCTGGGGCAGGCGATTGAGGCGGCCCTTGGCCACACATGGAGATGATCATACCACTGCATAACTTCAAGTAGAACGTCAACTCAGTGCCGGGAGCCGTGCTCAGCAGCCCTGGGGCCAGTCACCGGCCTGGGGCAGGCGGTCGAGGCGCACAGGACCATTGGGTTCAACTTCAAGTACAACTTCAAGTCACTGTGCTCAGCACACTCACCGGCCTGGGGCAGGCGATTGAGGCGGCCCTTGACGCCGCAAACGGAGATGATCATGAGGTTCTTGGCCCCAGTGTTGTCCGCGCAGTTGAGGGTGGCGGCTGCAGGCGCGGCGCGGCGGCAGCGGACACGCAGGCAGACAGTGAGCCATGTCCTCCCTGCACGAAAAGCTACTTCTTCATAAATGATACTGTATTATTATTATACATGTTTAGACATTGTCTATAGTTATGATATTTGTATGTTTACACTTCAAAGAGGTAAAAGTTAGCTAAGGGTGGCGGCTGCGGGCACAGCGTGGCAGCAGCGGACGCATAGGCAGAGGGTGAGACATGGCTTCCCTGCGTGGAAGAAACCTACTCAATATCATATTTTACTTTTTAAGAGCGCACCACATCTCTATAATAGAATCGGGAGTGCAAATCGGAGGTGCAAAATCTGCTGCCTTAGTAGGCGCCATCTTTGCTTTGTTCACCCTCCTTGAACGGGTCCCCTGCCTGGCGGTGAGACCTAGAGCTTATCGCTCCTAGATGAATGTTCGTATACAGTGCAGACGCGATTTAGTTAGCTTTGATTTAGTGTGGTGTGCGGTTTAGTGCGGGGTACACAGACCTGTCACAGACCACATTATCCTATATGAATAATACAGAATACCCTAACTGATTTAGTGCGGGCCTTGTTTTAGTGCCGGGCGCTAGGGGTGACACTACCCCGCACTGACTTGCGAGTGCACTGTACTGCGTACAGTAACATACTACTGCCCTGGGCAGGCGCGGTCTTTGCTTCGTTCACCCCTTGTGCACGGGTTTCACCCCAGGGTGACAATCATTCCCGATGGGAAGACGTAGACTTTATCGCTCCCAGGTGGATGGTCATTTCATGCATGCATGCATGCGGTCGCATCCATGCGGCAGGCACCACCAGTGATGTGGCAGTGCGCTCGCCATGTGATTACAGGCGGGCACCAAGAAACGCCCCTTTTGGACAGTGAACAATCAATTTCTGTGACTGTGTATGAGGTGCATGTGCTCTGTGATGGCCAGCAACAGCGATGTAACAATGAACCCGTTATAATGTGACTGCGGCAGGAACCCACAGTACAAAATGGTGATGATGGTGACTGTACTGAAACCATGCGCGCGACACTGCAGCTACTGCAACTTTTTCAAAGAATAAGTGGGCGGCAGTGCGACTGCCATGGCCCGTGCGCTTGCGGCTGCAGGCTGCACCACATCAGCACGCACAACCTGCTGGTGTGACAGTAACCCAAAGGTTGCCTAGGCTGCGGCTACCGCCATGGCTGTGGCAACGCTGGGCCAAAGCCTATGATGTGGCTTTAGCTGGTCAAAACGATGTCTGCCCCACCCTATGTGCACCGTTCAGTACTCTTGTGAGCTGAGCACGATGTTAAAGCACTCTGCCAATCGCAGGTGCTTGAGCGATGTACCGCATGTAATGGAAGTTAAGACCCCCCTATCTATCATAATTTGTGCACGCGACCAGTAGGTAGGCAAAGGGCTCCGCGCCCCGCACTTAACCGCATACCGCACTAAGTCAAAGTGCAGTAAATCGCGAGTGCACTGTACCACGAAAAAAACACCCAGTAAGTGTCAAGTTGTGTTTTTTACATGCACTCACCGACCGGCAGACCCAGGGTCATGCGGTACTTGTTGCCCTGGGCGCCCGCGCGTCCTGACAGCAGCCGCAGCAGCAGCAGCAGCAGCGCGACAGCGGCGCAGCAGGCAGGCAGGTGCAAGCATGCTGTTAGAGGCAGCTGCGGAGGGCGCCTGCTGCGCGCACTGCGTGCTCAGCAGCACCTAAGCGTGACAGAAATTTGACCTTCTGATAATGATAGCGGCGGCAGGGAGCGTAAGTGCAGCGCTAGGCGACTGTGTATCAGCAGCAACCCCCCAGCAGAGCGCACGCCTCCGCTCTGTGCGCCTGTTGGACACCAGCGCTGCGCCCACAGCACGCTGCTGTCAAGGTTGCAGCCTGCCCGCGGCAGTGCACACGCTGCGCAGCAGCTCCTGTGCGCAGCCAATTCCCCCGCCCGCTCCAGCAAGGTGCGACCAGCGCTCCACGCCGGCTCCTCGCCATGCAGCAGCAGCCTGCGCACTCCTGTGCTGCCGACGCCCGCGTGCTCCTCGCCAACAATGGCTGTGGGCAGCCGAAAGTAGGCAACGTTTTGCTCCACCCTTTCTGCCCTACCCAGCCGCTTGCAAGGGTGCTGCGATGCATGCGGGGGCAGCCCACGACTCCCGTATTTACCTCGCTTAGACATGGTGCTGCAGCGGTGTTGGTGAGACTCCTGCTACTGCCCTGTGCGACAGGCACCGCCACCACGGTCCTCAGCCGCCCACCAAACCGCTTGCTCAGCAGCAGCAGTGGGACGGATCGTAAGCGGTTCATGCGGGTGACTCGCCCCACATAATCCGGCCCGCTGAGCACTGGTGGGGGGGGGGGTGTTAACGTTCTTGAAACTCCGCTTGGGGCGCGGAAAGCCCTGAGCGCATGGCGCTGCTGTACATGCCGACGTTGTGACGCAAGTTTTCTGCACACATGTTGCGCACTAGTACTTTGCCCGCTGACAGCGGGCCAGAGCACTTTGTGTGCAGGAAGGAAGGGCATGCACTGCCAGGCATGTGCCATGGCCACGAGCGTGCTGGCATGCATGACATGAAAAATAAATAAAACCGCTTTAAGTAGACATATGGCAAACCCACACACGCGGCACCCAGAGCGCTCGTGACAAGATAAGTTGTGGGATGTGGCGGGTGCTTGCTCATGCACTGCCATGTGCGGTACATGCATGTGGGGCTAAGTGCTGGACACCAAGTCCTGTGAGTCAGGCCGGCAGCCTGCTGGCCGATGCTGCCAAAGGAACCAAGTGCCACAGTGGCGAGCTTGTAGCACTCAGGGTCGAAAGAGCCCGAATAGTTGTTCTCCTTGATCGCCTGCACCAAGTGCTATCGGGCAACACATCAGCCTGCTTCCCTACCCCGGTAGCTTGCAAATTGCAACGCTCATGATCATGTGATTTGGGGCTGACAACGTGCAATGAGGAGCGCCATTTGTCTTGACCATAGTGTGTCTCGTGCTCTGGGCGGGTAACTCTGTGACACCCCAGCTCAAGTGGGTAGCTTCTCAAGAATGCCCGTGCGCTGGCGCTGCCTGCTGCCGTTTTTTCAGACTTCGTTTTGGCGCGCATGCTGCATGATGGCATTCAAAGTCACTGTGTTGCACGCGTGTGAAACGCTACGCATGGCACATCTTTTAAGCTCGTGATCATGTGTGCACGAGTACGGTAGTATGCATACATTCATGGCACAGCAGCAGTGCAGTGTCCAGCAGCATGGGCCCTTCTCTCCGATATGCGCCGACACTGAGGTACACCGAAAAGTGCTCTGGCAACATGCCAGGCTTCCCACAGTACTGAGCTTTCCCAGTCTGTTTTTCGCTACCTGTCTGATTTCCTGGTCACACGCACCGTGTGCGAAGGGCTTTCCGCGCCCTAAGCGGAGTTTAATAAGAGTACAAGTACTTCTGAAAGTAACAAGTACTGAACAGTACATAGTACTACGCACATGTTCTTATACGCACGCACTGCAGTGGTGGTGACATGGCAGTAGTCCTATGGGGCTGTCCAGGTCCACCTCGCACACCCGGATGCCCTCCAGCCAGAAGCATGCCAAGGGCGGGCGTCAGCACGTTCGAGGTGCACATAGTTGCCTTAAGGTATACTGTGGATTACATGCTTCGTATGAACCAACACCTCCAAGAAAGTTTCCTGTGTAAGCCCACTGCAGTTCGGTGCAAGCAGAGCTGGTGCGGCGACCGGGAGCATCGTGCCCGTGCACCACCACCTGTTCGCCCGCCGCTGCGCACAGAGGATCCTCGAGGTATGCGGCAACGGCGCCGCTGCAATGCATGTAAACCGATGTCTGCAGCATGCAGCACTCGGCTTCGGGGCACATGTGCAGTGTTAGAGGCAAAACCCTGCCGTGCCGTCAATGCATGTGGTTCCCTTCTTTCAAAGTTAGGTGCAATATCGCGACCACGACCGCACCACAGGCTGCTGATGACACTGGTACAGCTGAGCTGCTGCTCAGGAGGGCACCGGCATGAGGGCACACCACTGGCGTGAGTGGTGTGGCCCGGACGTGCGGGTGCTGCTGCTGAGGACTGCTGGGAGGGTATCCGTCAGCGCATGCACATGTGGGCGGACGTGTGAGGAGCAGGTTATTGCCGACAGCACCACCCGTGGTGTACCTTTCTGCCGGAAACATAGTGGCACACACGGGCGGCGATTGCTTGCCCGATGCGCCTCCTGCGACGAGCCAAGAGTGGCCCACGGCGAGAAGCAGGGCTGACAAGTGTGTAATCGCCAACATCTGCCGCTCAAGCAAAAGCTGGCTGTCCTATCTGCGGTTGAGCGTGCTTCCTGCCATCCCACTTCACCCAGCCCCTCTCGCCATAGCACCTGCAGGCCTGGGCGACTGGCACTTCAAGCTCAGCAACCTTGACGACCTGTACTGGTGCCTTGGGCTGGCGGGCACCCGCGACTCGGACGCGCACACGGTGTACGTCCGCTAACGCAGCCTCAAGCTCCTGCAGCTGCGGGCCGGGCGCTGCGGCGAGTCCCACGCCGCAGCAGCAGCAGGCGCCGCGGGGCTGCGCATGGCGCGGCCCCGAGCCGGCGTCGCGATGGGGGAAAGGGGCAGCGACTCCATGGTGCTGCGCCCGTGAAACGCCGTTCAGCGAGCCCCCCTGTTGGTAGGCACCGGCAGGGCTGGTGCAGCCCTGCCAGGGTATGCGTCCCACCAAGGGAGCTACCAGCGTAAGAGCAGGCTGATAACCTGTGGACGTGCCTTGCCGCCAGCAGCACAGGCAGCAGAGCACGACACCACTCCCAACACAGTAGCAAAGGCTGAAGACGAAGTGATAATTCAGGGCTCTCCTGGCAGCCCGCGCTGCCACGGATGAAACCGATCGACATGAAACTGTCAGCGACAGACAGCTCAAGGGATCAACCGCCATACATGTGGCGTGTCCCATGCCAAGTGAATGAATGAACGTGAACGTGATCATCAGCACAGAATGGAGTCATGCCACATGGGGGCCCTGCAACAACACCCCCCCAAACTGTTCACAACTTTCAGTATCAGTTTGCGTGCTCAGCAGGACTGTACTGCAGGGCAGACACTGGAGCATGTTCCATGCTTCAGGCTTCAGAAGCCTGCTTCAACAGCATGCTTCAAGCCTGCTTCAACAGCATGCTTCAAGCCTGCTTCAACAGCATGCTTCAAGCCTGTACAGGCGCCTGCTTCAACCTTGGAACGCACGTTCATGTTGGTCATGCATGCGCATGATCATGAACATGAAGGAGACTCGAGCTCGCGATATTCGAGTTTAGACTCGTGCAGGTGAGCTGCTGAGCAACGCAGAGCGCGCGAAACCATTTCAAACCTTCGCACCCAAAAACACACACATCCTAGACGACCACGAGCGATACGCAGGGGCGGTAGGACCGGCGCAGGCCACCCCCGCAACAGCGCCAGACCGCCTCGCTCTCGCACACCCCGGAAAGGTGGTGCCGCCACCTACGCCGTCGCGTGGCTGATCGTTAGTTTAGGCCACTTTTTCTTGGTGTTTCCCATTTTTCAAAGCCACACCTGCTAGGGTGTGCGGACGGCATGTACCGGGGCGGCGGCAGTCGCGGCGGCGGCGGCGGCTGCTCCTTTGGGGGGCGCAACGGCGGCCGCGGCAGCTCTGGTGGTGGCGGCGGAAGCGGTGGCTTCGGCGGGAGAGGAGGGGGCACAAGCAACTATCAGAAGCAGCAACAGGGAAAAGGCAGGCGGAGCTACCAGCAGGCCAGCCAGAGCGGCAGGCTGCAGGGCGCCGGGCGCAAGGAGAGTCAGCAGAAGGCTCAGAGGAGGGAGGAGCAGGACGCACAGGACACCCGCTTCGGCTACGAGAGGTGAGAGCTGAAGCGTGCAGCTGCCGCTGCTGCCCCGTTGTTGGCTCCTTATCCGGCAGGAACCGGGTTTTGTGTTGCTGCTGCCGGTCGCTGGCGGTGTTGCTGCTGCAGCTGTGCGACCCGGGACCCCCCCCCCCGCTTGCACGCTGCTGTGGCTGGCACCTAGTGGCGCTTGTGCTCTGCCAGCCAGCTGACACTCTATCGGTCCACAAGAGAACTCATGTATCTAGAAGCGATGAACTCTTGTTGGTGTCCCGCAGGTAGGAGCCGTCACCCGTGCAAGGGGTGAACAGACAAAGATACCGCCTACCAAGGCATGAAGTTTCGCAGCTGCTGAAGCGCGGATCCTAGTGCAGAGCTGTGGGGGGGAACAGGATTCCTGCCGCATTGGCAAAGAAAAAAGAACGAATATTTTATTGTTTTCTAAGCCAGACACCGTGGCTGGGGCAAAATGCCAGGCTGAAGCTTGTGTAATGATTTATGCACCTGGTCGACACCAGATGGCCCCCACACCTACATGTGCCAGTCAGCACCTTGAAAGACCCCTAAGGATGCTGCAGAGTACAAGTTTTTGCCAGATACGCGCACATGCGGTATATGTACCTATTGTTTGCATCAATGACAAGTGGGTGTTTACTTCAGTAGTACATGAATGCATCGGCATCTGACAACCACAAATTCCAACCCAACACATTTTTAAACACTTTTTCTGCTGAGCAGACTACCTTTGCAATGGAGGCGCGACGGTGGGGCGACGCGCGTGGGCTGTATGCCTCCTGGCATATTGCTGAGCACTTCTGTATGCTGAGCACTGCCGCCACTGCAGGCATGACGATGTGCCCAGTGGACTTGATGAAACCTCATCCAGGAGCGATAAATTTTATGGTCACCCTGCCGGTAGCGTGAGGCGTACCCGAGCAAGGGGGGTCATCAACGCAACTGTAACGCATGCCTCATGTGAAAGAAACCTAAAAGGCTGCTAAGCCCAGATACTGCCGTGGCTGGTGCAACATGCCAGGCCGAAGCCTGTGGGGTGAGTTGCCCACCTGGTGAAAAGCACCAGACAGCCCCCAAACCTACATGCGCCGGTCAGTGTCCTTGAGGGTAGGGATGATTCAGAGTACTACTACCAACAGGGCTTACTTGTGCGGTGCCAGCCGTGCGTGCTGCAAGGCAGACTCACGGTCACCACCTCCAGTACGTTCGGTCCAAGAAAGTCATGTGCGTGGCATATTTTTGAGCACTTCTTTCTGCTGAGCACTGCTGCCGCTGCAGGTATGACGATGGCCCCACGCGCGTGGGCTGGATGTTCAACATGCTGCCCACGACCCTGCCGGACGCGGACGGACGCGAAAAGAGCGGCCTGGACATGTACTTTCTAGAGGAGGATGGAGGCTCGTTCAAGGTGAGGGTACCTAGTGATATACATATGACCCGCATGAAACCTATTATGATGCCATAGGAATATACCGGTATGCTACTGAAACACATGACGCGGATGGACGGGAAAAGAGTGGCCTGGACGTGTACTCTCTAGAGGAGGATGAGGGCTCTTTCAAGATGGGGCACAGGAAACATTTTTTCTTTGCTACAACACTACCACAATACTACTACAGCAGTAGACGTTCTTTGCAGTTTGTGGCACTAAACAGCCGGACGCGGATGGACGCCAGAAGAGCGGTCTGGACATGTACTTTCTAGAGGAGGATGGGGGCTCGTTCAAGGTGAGGGTACTTTTAGAGTGCTATTTGACCCACATGAAAACTACTACTGCACTACAACAATTCCACGTGAACATGATAATACTTTGTTGAAGCGTGCGGTACTCAAGCGTTGAACACCGACAGCCGCAAGAAGAGCGGCCTGCACATGTACTTCTAGAGGACGATGGGGGCTCATTCAAGGTGGCGGTACCTAGTGATATACAAATGACCCGCATAAGACTACAACAATTCCACAATAACATCTACAATGATGCTTCGTTGAAGCACGTGTTAATAAAGCATCGACGCGTACGGCCGTCGCGAGAAGAGCGGAGTGGACTTGTACTTTCTAGAGAAGGGTGGGGGGTCAATCAAGGTGGGGGTGCCTATTAGCACGACGCCACATGAAAGTTGTTTTTCGTTGCTCACAACACCATAGTGATGTGGTGCCAATGAGTTGGACGCGTCAACCATGTGTACATACTTCAGAAGTACATGTCTATATGATGACACCCTGTGACAGCTGCGCAGCAGGCATCCTGCGCGAGCGGTCGCTCAACCCACGCACTTGCTGCTGCTGCTGCTGCGACCCTGGGGGAAAAAAAATGCTTGGCTGCTGCTGATCAGGCAACGGTTCTGTACGAGCCCTACTTCTACATTGGCGTGGCGCACGAGCGGCATGTGGCGGAGGCAGCGACGGCGCTGCGGCGGCGCTTCGACGAGCACGGCATGACAGTTTCGTCTATAGATAAGGAGGATCTGGACCTGCCCAACCACCTCAGCGGAAAGCTGCGGCGGTACCTGAAGCTGAGCTTTGCGTCGGTGGCCGGGCTCATGGAGGTGAGCGGTGCTCAGCAGCACAGTGTGCTCAACAGCACAAAACTGGCAGTTACACCTTCAGCATGCTACAGTTACGTCTATAGACAAGGAGGGTCTGAACCTGCCCAATAACTTCAGCGGGAAACTGCGGCGGTACCTGAAGCTGAGCTTTGCGTCGGTGGCCGGGCTCATGGAGGTGCGTGCTCAGCAGCACGGTGCGCAGCAGCACACCAGTGGCAGTTGCACCTACATGTACCCACCACTTCATAGAAGCATGTTACGAGACTGGCATGCCCATCCCGCCCCCCGCTGGCCTTGCCGTTGCCCGCAGGTCATGCCCACGATCCGCGCCAACCAGACGCGCTCCAAAACTGCCGCAAATGCCATAACAGCATGTTTATGTTCTCATTCACACATGATGGCATGCACATGCCCCCCGCTGCAGGTCAAGGCGGAGCTCATGCCCGCGATCCGCGCCAACCAGACGCGCTATCAAACTGCCTGTAACTGCCATGGCACTATGTCTATTTTCTCATTCACACGGGTTTGATGACGGCATGCACGTGCCGCCCGCTGCCCTGCGGTGGCCTGCAGGTCAAGGCGGAGCTGCCAACCAGATGCGCTATAAAACTGCCGTTACTTTCATAACATGTAGTGCTCCTGGATGAGTTTTTGTGTGCAACTGCCACAACAGCATTTTCTTCACTCACACGGGTGTTATGACGGCATGCACATGCCCCCCGCTGCAGGTCAAGGCGGAGCTCATGCCCGCGATCCGCGCCAACCAGGCGCGCGGCAGCAGCGGCGGCGGCGGCGGTGGCGACAGCGGCGCCGGCGCAGAAGACTTCATGACCCTGCTGGTGGACGTGCGCGAGTATGACGTGCCGTACTACGTGCGGTGCTCCATAGACCTGGAGCTGCGCGTGGGCGGGTGGTACGCGGTCACGCCTGACGCGGGCGCTGTGAAGGTGGAGGGGCTCAAGGTGGGTAACTTCATTTAAGTTGTTGAAGTAGGAGCTGAAGTAACACTTGAAGCGGCACTTCATGATGTGGACCAACTACTACGTGCGGTGCTCCATAGACCGGGAGCTGCGTGTTGGCGGGTGGTACGCGGTGACGCCCGAGGCGGGGGTCGTGACGGTCGAGGGGCTGAAGGTGGGTAACTTCAATTTAGGTGTTGAAGTAGGAGTTGAAGTAGTACATGTACTGCATGACGTGTACCTACTACAGTAGTACTTCGAACTACTACAGTACAGTGCGCTCGCGATCTAGTGCGCTTCGACTGAGTGCGGTATGCGATTTAGTGCGGGGTCCAGAGACCTGACACAGACCACGATTATATAAAAGCAACACACGATGCCCTATTTGATTTAGTGCCGACCTCGCTTTAGTGCGGGGTGCTAGGGTGGTGACACCACCCCCGCACCAACTTATGAGTGCACTGTACTATGTGCGGTGCTCCTTAGACCTGGAGCTGCGGGCGCGCAAGGAGAGTGTGTGCAAGGCACACCGTCATTGTATGTGTGGCTTCACAAGCAGTTGTGAGTGTAGAAAATTGCATGTGTTTCCTACCAATGACTCAAGTATTGATGGCAACCTGCACGTACATGGCTTTTATCCGCAGTTGGGTGGTGGTGTGTGCTGAGGTGACCCCTCCGCCCGCATGCCCCGTGTTGGCGCTCCTCTTTGCACAAGGTGCGAAACGCGGAGCCACACAAAGTGGTTGCGTCACATGATCCCTGCATACGACTGTGTATACAGCAGTAGTGGTGCGGCGGAGCCACCTCGTCCTGTGCAAAGACAAAAAGTGGTTGCGCCACATGGTCCCTGTGTTCATAACTCTCTATATAACAGTAGGCAGGCGCCATGTGAGGTAGGGACTCCAGACGGCGGTATATCCCATGGTGGGCCGGCCTGCCCACTCGGACGCCCCGCTCGCCTCTCGTTGTGATCCGGTGGTGGCTCCCCCGTGTGTGGTGGTGCGTGCGGCGAATGCGAGCAGGCAAGCCCCCACGGTGTGCCAAGCTATAGAGAAGAAAACCTCAATGTGCACCTCTGCTTCCTCTTCGCGCGCCTGCGCTGTCACTGGCATATGCTGTGCGTGCTGCAAGCTGAGATAGTGCACGCTGCCTGTCCTGTGTTGCTGTGCTCCTGTGAGCACCGGAGAATGGTGAAGGCGGAGCCATGCGTGCTGGCTCATAGTCCCCTTTACATGTAATTTTGAACTGTATGCTTCGCAGTATATACAGTATACTTCTGAAGTATATACTTCAGCAATATATGTACGTGGAAGTACATGTACTCAATAGTATAATCGAAGTACTTTGAAGTATACCATATATATATATACATGTATACCTCAGCATATATATAGTCTATACATACACTTCGTTTATACTGAGTTACTTCAAGGTATACTTCTGTATACACAGTATTTACAGCCCGTACCGGCGGGCAGACCTAGAGCTTATCACTCCTGGGTGAGTTTTTATATACTTCAAGTATGTATACTTCAAAGTATACAGTCACCCACGCACTTGTATAACAGTAGGCGCCCGCCGCCTGCATGTACGGCGTTTCTGTGTTCCTGTGAGCGCAGGACAAGGTGGTGAAGGCGGAGTCACGCGTGCTGGCCCACATGAACCCCGGTGTATACAGTTGTGTATATGTGTACTTCTTGAGTATGCATACATACATGTATGCAGTAACCCTGTGTATAACAGAGGGCGCTCACCACCTGCATGTGTGACGTTCACATGTTCCTGTGAGCGCAGGACAAGGTGGTGAAGGCGGAGCCACGCGTGCTGGCGTTTGACATTGAGTGCACCAAGGCACCCCTCAAGTTCCCCACAGCCGACATGGACCAGGTGCGCACATGGATTGTGTTCAATCATTTTGAAGTTGTACTTAAATATATACATATAGATGTGCACTTTGACATTGAGTGCACCAAGGCGCCCCTCAAGTTCCCCACAGCCATCATGGACCAGGTGCGCACATGAATTGCATTCAACCAAATTATGTAACCATGCTCCAAGTAGGCGGTATTGTTTTGTGCCTGCCTCCTGTGTGCGCTGCTTCTGTAACTACATCACAGTAGTACCAACATCCAGTTTGCCCCCACAATTTTTCTCCGCCCACGACATGCACCAGATGCACGTAGTGTGATGCCATATCTTTGCTACTCTACTTCTGTTATTTGGCGGCGTTCTTTGGACATGCACGCATGCGTGGTACCTTTCTCGCAGCGCTAGCATACTGACTTCACGTTTTCAAGTTTCCCGCCGCTGACATGGGCTAGGTGCGCGCATGAAGTGTATGAAGTGTTGGCACGCCGACATGACGCAGGTGAGGCGCCGCTGCCGCTGCTGCCGCCTCTGCTACTGCCGCTGCTGAGCACTGCTGCTGCTGCTGCTGAGCACACACTGCTGCTGCTGCTGCTACCGCTGCTGCTGCTGCTGCTGCTACCGCTGCTGCTGCTGCTGCTGCTACCGCTGCTGCTGCTGCTGCTCCTACCGCTGCTGCTGCTGCTGCTCCTACCGCTGCTGCTGCTGCTGCTCCTACCGCTGCTGCTGCTGCTGCTGCTGCTGCTGCTGCTGCTGCTGCTGCTGCTGCTGCTGCTGCTGCTGCTGCTGCTCCTACCGCTGCTGAGCAGGTGTTCATGATCAGTTACATGTGCGACGGGCGCGGCTACCTGATTGTGAGCCGCGAGGTCTTCCACGAGGACATAGCGGACTTTGAGTACACGCCCAAGCCCACGTTCCCGGGACCGTTCTCCATTTTCAACGAGGTGCGCAGTCACCAACTTTCATTTACCACGTATTCATACTAAAAGCAGTACTTCAAGTATATGTCTGTGTGTAAGGTACTGCATGGTATGCACTGTAAATGCCTGATTATGGAAGGGTGTTCCATGATGACATTGCGGATTTGAGTACACCATCAAGCCCACGTTCCCGGGACCGTTCTCCATTTTCAACGAGGTGCGTAGGCACCAACTCTCGTTTATCAGGTAGTATGCATACCAGTAGTAGTATACCTCTCCCAAGTACTGCTGTAGTATGTCTGTGTGTAACATGCCTCAAGGTATGCACTATGCTTCGAAGTAGACACCCAAGTACTTCTAGTATGGAAGGGTATTGCATGAGGACTTTTGCGGACTTTTGCGGACTTTGAGAACACGCCCAAGCCCGCCTTCCCGGGACCGTTCTCCATTTTCGATGACATGCGTATGGTCTGCTGAGCAGTATGGCTGTTTGACAGCTGCTGAAGGTGCACGTCCTGCTGAGCATAGTGCACGGCCAAGCAGTGGGTTCTCCATGGTCATGGGGTGCGTACTTCAAAGTAGTTGCTGCTGGGCATGGTGCCTGCGCAGCGCTTCCCGCGTTTCCATGGCCGTATTCCTGTTGCCATTGAGGCGCGTGCGGCTGCACTCGCAGTGACTTGCTCAGCATCCACACGCTGCTGCTGAGCACGGCTGCACTAGGGTAAGCTGCTGAGCACCCCACCCCACCCCCTTGTCTGCTGAGCACGCGTGCAGGCAAATGAGGAGGCGCTGCTGCGCATTCACACGCTGCTGCTGAGCACGGCTGCGCTGCGATGAGCTGCTGAGCACCCCAAACCCCTTTTGTCTGCTGAGCACGCATGCAGGCGAGTGAGGAGGCGCTGCTGCGGCGCTTCTTTGAGCACGTGCGGGAGCTGCGCCCTCACGTGTTTGTCACCTACAACGGCGACAACTTCGACTGGCCGTTCGTGGAGACGCGCGCACAGAAGTGAGTCCATGTGGCGAGTACTTCAAGTACTTCTTGAAGTACGTATACACATGTACTGAATTACTGATTTGTATGTGTATACATGTATGTGTGTGTATGTTATGTCCTTCGTGGCAATCAACATAGTTGTCACTCCTCAGACTGTATACAGTGAAGATATGCCCCCGCTGCAGCGCCACGTCAACGTTGAACAATAGTAACTACCATAGAAGTAGTTGAAGTAATACATATACTTCTTGAAGTACATGTGTGCACGTGCACCTGGACTCACATAGCCTAATGTCACACTGCCATGCGTGGCCGTGTGCAGGTATGGCATGGCACTGGAGACGGAGATCGGCATATGCGAGGCGAACGGGGAGTACCGCGGGCGCTGCAGCGTTCACCTCGACGCCTTCTACTGGGTCAAGCGCGACTCATACCTTCCCCAGGGGTCGCATGGGCTGAAAGCGGTTACACGCGCAAAGCTTGGCTACGACCCTGTTGAGGTGCGTGCTCAGCAGATGAACACTTTTTTAGTGCACATTGCTCAGCAGAAGGGTGGCGGGCAGTTGTGGTGCCTGCTCAGCAGGTCAACGCTCTGTGACTTGCTCAGCAGAAGGGGGGGGGTAGGTACTTGAGTCTCGTACCTCCCCAAGGGATCACACGACCTGAAAGCGGTCACGCGCGCAAAGCTCGGCTACGACCCTGTTGAGGTGCGTGCTCAGCAGATGAACACTTCAAAAAAGTGCACATTGCTCAGCAGAAGGGTGGCGGGCAGTTGTGGGTGCCTGCTCAGCAGGTCAACGCTCTGTGGCTTGCTCAGCAGAAGGGGGGGAGTAGGTACTTGAGTCTCATACCTTCCCCAGGGATCGCTTGGGCTGAAAGCGGTTACACGTGCAAAGCTCGGCTACGACCCCGTTGAGGTGCGTGCTCAGCAGCTCAACACTGTGCAACTTGCTCAGCAGCTGGGGAGGGGGGAGTGAGAGTAAACACGGAGGGGAAGGGGCAATGAGAGAGGGGGGGGCAGCTAGGTTGCAACGCGCCACATGTTATTCGCGGCCTCAAACAGAGGTTGTGCCTGCAGGTCTCGGGTAACCCGGTATTGTGGTGCGTGCCCAGCAGCCTCAGCACTCCGCCGCTTGCTCAGCAGAGAAGGTGGGGCAACAGGGGGCCTCTCCAGGCTGCACTTGCGGAACGGTCCGCCGAAGGGGGGGCGGGGTTGGGTCAGGGACAGTGCGGGCTACGCACACGGACACACAAGGCACGTTCCGGATGCTTAGTCTGTACGTTGGTGTCTGCAGCCATGCAGCCACCGCCGGGTGTGCTGCAGGAGCCATAATCTGCGCCTGGCCAAAACCACTGGCTGCGCTGGTTGCACATGCACTGTGCTCAGCAGACCTATTGTGCTCAGTGCTCAGCAGCATGTGCTGTTTCTTGTGCGCTGAGCGCAGGTTGACCCTGAGGACATGGTGCCTATTTCCGCGTGTGCTTATGCTGAGCACGCCCAGTGTGCTCAGCAGAGCTGTGTGTGCTCAGCAGCAGCATGTGCACCGTTTTTTGTGTGCTGAGCACAGGTGGACCCTGAGGACATGGTGCGGCTGGCGGCGGAGAGGCCCACGGAGATGGCCTCGTACAGCGTTTCCGACGCCGTGGCGACATACTACCTTTACGATGTAAGGAAACCATGTGGCGCGTACTATGTAAAGAATGTGCGTATATGTGCGGACATGTCAAATGTGGCATGCAGCGCCCATGGAGATGGCCTCGTACAGTGTTTCCGATGCCGTGGCCACATACACTACCTTCACGATGTAAGGAAAATCATGTGGCGCGCAGTGCTCTGTATTTCTGAAGTATGTAAAAGCGTGTGTGTACTTGCAGTGTGTCACATGGCATGCAGTGCCGACATGGAGGTGCCCTCGTACAGCATTTCCGACGCCGTCCCCTCATACTACCTTTATGATGTAAGGAAACCACGTGGCGTGCAGTGCTACTGTACTGCTACTGTAGTATGTAAAGGAACCATGCGGCGTGCCCATGGAGGTGGCCCCGTACACTGTTTCCACTGCCGTGGCCGTGGACTCCAGTATCTTATGCGATGGCATGACATCATGTGGTACGTGGCGCTAGTTGATGATCCATTGATGATGCCATTGTATTGTAGGGGAACCATGCTGTGAGGTAGGTAGGTGTTCAAGACGGCAGTACTACTACTGTGGTATATCCTATGGCGGGCCGGCATGCCCAGTCAGACGCCCCATGCTGTGACGTTCCAATGATCTAAACCATGTTGTTTCTGTTTTCTTCACACCTTTTGTGCTGCACCCGCTGTGCTGCTGAGCAGGTGTATGTTCACATGTTCATCTTCAGCCTGTGCACCGTCATACCCATGGGCCCTGAGGACGTGCTGCGAAAGGTGCGTGCTCAGCAGCAACTCTTCCGAGCTGCTCAGCAGCAACTCTTCCGCTTGAGCTGCTCAGCAGCTGCTCAGCCCAATATATGGTGTGTGCTCATACTCTGCTGTTCAAGCATCTTGAGGTTTGCATGTTTTTTGGTTTGCTGTTTTTTTGTGCCGACCTGCGCTGTGAAACTGGGGCGTAACTGCCAATGCTCCAGCACCGTGTGTGAGGCGTTCGTCATGGTTACGGCGTACTCCACGGCAACCTTGTGCACTGGTAAACATACTAGCATGTACTTCTGAAGTATGTGGTGGGTACAACCAGCAAAAACTGCCGTGCAATGAAACTGCCATGTAACTGCAATGTAACCGCCCAGGGCTCTGGCACCCGTGCGAGGCAGTGCTCATGGTGACGCGTACCGCGACAACATTGTACGTTACCGGTAGCAAATACTTCAAAAGTATACCAGAAATATGTGGTACACACACACACACACACCTATTGAAAACTGCCACATGCTGAAACTGCTGTGTAACTGCAACGTAACCGCCCCAGGGCTCCGGCACCCTGTGCGAGGCGCTGCTCATGGTGGAGGCGTACCGCGGCAACCTTTTACCACTAGTCAACACCACCGAAGTATACTAGAAGTATGTAGTATATACACCTACTAGAAACTGCCATACGCTGAAACTGCCCTGTAACTGCCATGTAACCGTCATGTAATTGCCCAGGGCTCCGGCACCCTGTGGGAGGTGCTGCTCATGGTGGAGGCGCACCGCGGCAACATTGTACACTAGCAAATATAGTACTAGTAGCTACAAATATGTGGTACATGCACCTGTCAAAATGCCATACCCTGAAACTGCCCTGTAATTGCCATGTAACCGCCCAGGGCTCCGGTACACTGTGCGAGGCGCTGTTAATGGTGGAGGCGTACAGAGGCAACATTGTGTGCCCCAACAAGCACCAGGAGCCACTGGCGCAGTTCTACGGCGCGCACCTGCTAGAGACGGAGACATATGTGGGAGGCCATGTGGAGTGTCTGGAGACGGGTGTCTTCCGCTCGGACCTGCCGCAGCGGTTCAGGCTCGTTCCCAGCGCGTTCCAGGCGAGTTCCACGTGCTGTGTCAAGTTATGCGCATCAGTGTGGCAATTGGTTTGTTTGTATAGCAAGTATGGTATGTCAACTTGATTCGGCAATCCGTGAAGACATATGTGGGCGGCCACGTGGAGTGTCTGGAGACGGGTGTCTTCCGCTCGGACCTGCCGCAGCGGTTCAGGCTTGTTCCGAGCGCGTTCCATTGCATCAGCGGCGATTGGTTTGTTCCAAGCGTATTCCAGTCATGTTCCAGGCACGTTCTGCACGCTGTGCCTGTTGCAATCGCTTAGCGCACCAACACCAGATGCAGAGCATTTCGATGTGCTTGCCGAGGCACGCACTTGTAGGCGCTGCTGAGCGGGTCACTGCTGCTGCTACTGCGCTACCACACACTGACGTCCCTTGCAAACTTGAAAATGGCCTGAGTAGCACCACGTGGGATTACACAGCTCACCTGCCCGAACACTGCTGCCGCCGCCGCTACTGCCGCTGCTGCTACCGCTGCTGCTGCTGCTGCTGCTGCTGCTGCTGCTGCTGCCGCCGCCGCTGCTGCTGCTGCTGCTGCTGCTGCTACCGCTACTGCCGCTGCTGCTGCTGCTGCTGCTGCTGCTGCTGCTGCTGCTGCCGCTGCTAATGCTGCCGCCGCCGCCGCTGCTGCTGCTGTTGGTGCCGCCGCCGCCGCCACTGCTGCTGCTGCTGCTGCTGCTGCTGCTGCTGGCGCCACTTGTGCTGCTGAGCAGGGCCTGATAGACAACATCGACCGCGACCTGGCGTTCTCACTTGAGGTTCGTACTTCAACCCGTGACCGCGTGTCTCTGGCTATATGTACACATGCTTTAACGTTTGCTGAGGTAGACATCAGCATCTGTGCGGTTTCCAAATCGGTGATGACTTGGCGATACGCTGTGGTATTTATGAGGTGCGTATCCTTGGCAGCACAAGGCACCATGTGCGCACGCCCCACTACTTCCTATACATAGCTCCGCATTTCGATAAGAAATCATGTGCGCACACGCTATTTTGGTTGCTGCCACGGCAGGTGGAGAACGGCGTCGACCGCAGCCTTGTCACAAACTACGACGAGGTGCGGCAGGGCATCGTGGAGGCGCTGGAGATGCTGCGCGACTCGCCTGCGCGTGATGAGGCAAGCCTTCAGATATATTCTGAAGTACTACAAAGTATTGCTGAAGTACTTCGAAGTTTGTTGTACCTGAAAAAGTATGCTGCCTTAGTGTTTGTCTATGTTGGACATGGGCATTGTGGGGGCGCTGGAGATGCTGCGCGACTCGCCCGCGCGTGATGAGGCAAGCCTATCAACATACTTGAAGTACCACTGTAGTACTTCATACTACTTTGAGTACTTATGAAGTATGTTACAAGTGTACTATTTTAGTGTACCAACACATAGGTATGTCTGGAGAATGCTGCGCGACTCGCCCGCACGTGATGAGGTGAGCATGTGATTTTGAAAACAGCAAGTCATGTGTGCCAAGAGAGCCGCAAAACTACTGTTGAGTGTTATTTGGCCCGAGTGCGGCAGGGCATCGTGGAGGCGCTGGAGATGCTACGCGACTCACCCGCGCGCGATGAGCCTGTCAATACCTCGTGAAGTAGGTGTACTTCAGCATCTGGAGAACAGAAATCATGGACTTCGAAGTACGCAAACAGTGCTGTAGCACTACTTTTGTGGTTTACCTGGCTGGAGTAGGGATGGCGTCGTAGAGGCGCTGGACGTGCTGCCAGACTCGCCCGCGCGTGAGGAGGTAACTTTATGACGTAGAATCAGCAAATCATTGCTTGCATGCATGCGCATGCTGTACCGCCTCTGCTGTTCCAGAGCAAGCGACAGGCGCGCTGCCCGCGCAGTGTGTCGCGTATGCAAAGGTTGCTAAGCTTTTGGCGTGATGTCCCTTAAAAAACCGCAAATCATGTGTGCAAACAGAGCTGCAAAAGTACTTCTGAGTGTTATTTAGCTAGAGTGGGGATCGCATTTTGGAGGCACTGGTGGTGCTGCACGGTTCGCCCACGGCTGGACAGGGCGTATGTTATCATTTTGGCAGCAGTCTATCTATACTGGGGAACGGCAAAGAATGTGCTACATGCTGCTATGCTGGGGAGGAGGCACTGGGGCCGTCTCGGGGTGTCCGTCTGTGCGCAGCATCTTCAGCTGTAGGCGAACTTCCAAGTATCGGTGCGCACACGCCCTCATGCTCTGTGACCAAGACAAAAACTTCAACTGCTGTAGCTGCAAGTTTGAATGTGTTTCGAAGCATGTGCTTCTTCATAAGTACACTGGTGTTTATACTCGTCATATGGAGTATTTGTACTTCCCTACATAGTGGGAGGAATCATGTGCGCATGACGCTAACCTTGTCTGTGCAACCTTGTCTGTGTTGGCGGTTGCAGCCACCCGTGATCTACCACCTGGACGTCGCGGCCATGTACCCCAACATCATCCTGTCCAACCGGCTGCAGCCCGCGGCCATCGTCAACCAGGTAATTCAACTTGAAGTACATACATGCACATGCTTACACTTGAAGTGCATGCAAGTACATACTTCAAAATTTTGGAGTACCAAGGTATACCAGGTAGTTCTGACAGAGACTGTAGTGTACGCAGTGGGGCACAAGTGAGCGGGTGTCCTGCCTGCCACCCATGTGCGTACGCTTGTGACCGGACACCGCTGATACTCCTCCCCGCCCCCAAAACTTCAACTGCAGGAAGTGTGCGCCGCGTGCGACTTCAACTCCAAGGCGAACCAGTGCAAGCGCCCCATGATGTGGCACTGGCGCGGCGACATGACGCCCGCCAAGCGCAGCGAGTACGAGTCCGTCAAAATGCAGGTGAGCTGGGGTCTGCTGAGCACTGTTGCTGCAGTACTTCAACTTGTACTTCAAGAAGTACTTCAACAGGTGTGGCACTGGCACGGCGACATGACGCCCGCCACGCGCAGCGAGTACGAGTCTGTCAAAATGCAGGTGAGCTAGGGTGTGCTGAGCAGTTGCTGTTGCTGCAGTACTTCAACTTGTACTTCAAGAAGTACTTCACCAGGTGTGGCGCGGCGACATGACGCCCGCCACGCGCAGCGAGTACGAGTCCGTCAAAATGCTGGTGCGCCGGGGGTCTGCTGAGCACCGCTAAACTTCATTGGTACTTCAGCATTTGTCGCATATACCTGCTACTGTACGCGCACCGAATATGAAGCCGTCAAGATGCAGATGCACTGGGGGTCTGCTGAGCAGCACTGCTGCTGCTGCTGTGCTGAGCAGTGCTGCTGCTGCAATTAGTACGACTCAAGATGCAGGCGTGACTGGGGCCTACTAAGCACTGCTGACACTGCTGACAAGCACTTGCTGAGCACTGCTGCTGCTGCTGCTGCCGCTGAGCACTGCTACTGCTGCTGCGGCTGCTGAGCACTGCAAGCACTGCTGCTGCTGCTGCTGCCATTGATGGACGCTGATGTTGCTGATGCCGCCGAACACTGCTGCTGCTGCTGCTGCTGCTGCTGCTGCTGCTGCTTGGCGACTCAACAAACTTCAACTTGTACTTCAACAGCTGTCGTACGAGATGGTGGACGGCACACCCTTCTCGCAGCTGCCCGAGGTGGAGCAGGCGGCGCTGGTGCGCAAGCGCCTCAACGACTACGCGCGCAAGGTGCGCAACTTCGCTCTTGAAGTTTGTAAAATCATACTTGAAGTTTTCAACTTCACACTTGAAGTTTGTACTAGCTTTTTAAAAAACACTAGCACAGCTACATGTATGCACAGCAGCTGCCCGAGGTGGAGCAGGCGGCGCTGGTGCGCAAGCGCCCCAACGACTACGCGCGCAAGGTGTGCAACTTCCACTTGAAGTTTGTATTTGAAGCTTTTTAGAAACACTAGCGCAGCTATGCAAAGCAGCTGCCCGAGGTGGAGCAGGCGGCGCTGGTGCGCAAGCGCCTCAACAACTAACAACTATGCACGCAAGGTGCGCAACTTCACACTTGCAGTTTGTGTATTAGTGCAGAGGCACCAGGTCATGTGCGCACTTGAAGTGCACACTTGAAGTTGTGAACTGCCCACGCTGGAGCGCAACCGCCTCAACGACTACGCACGCAAGATGCGCAACTTCACACTTGAAGTTTGCACTTGAAGCAGTAAGGACTGCTGTAGCGCTATGCAGAGCAGCAATGGCTGTGTCACACTTCAACTGCGTGCTGCTGACAAGTGCACACTTGGGATGTGTTGCAGGCATTGTGGCCCGAAGGGTGTTTTGCCAGAGCGAGGTGGCAGTAACCACCAAGTATTTGGACAGCATACACAGTCCCATTATGATCTAGTACAGATGTCTATACATAATTTTGAAGTACGTACCACAGGTACGTGTGTACTTCGAAGTACATGTGTATAAAGCCACGTCACTAACATCATTTCAAGTATGTAGTATAAAAAAGTGTGTATGTACTGGATATCATGTGACCGTAATATACGCAAGCACCAGTATACTGAAGTAGTTGTAATGGATGTCATGCGGCCCGCAGGTGTACCGCAAGACTAAGGTGACGGCGACCTCGGATTGCGTGGACATGTACACGTGTGCCATGCGGCACTGGTAGTACCTTGTAAACCGCTACGGTATGAGTACTATTCGACTTCGTAAACCGCATCCCATGTGCACAGGGCTTTCCGCGCCCCAAGCGGAGTTTAATAAGAGTACGTGTGTGTGCATGCGTCTGATACAGTACACCGTACCATGCTCTCAATACTTCACATGTACTTCCGAAGTATGTGAAATATTTGTTTACAAGCATCGTACTTCTGCACTATAATCCAAGTTTGTAATGGATGTCATGTGGGCCGCAGGTGTACCGCAAGACCAAGGTGACGGTCAACGAGGACCGCACGGACACGGTGTGCATGCGCGAGAACGACTTCTACGTCTCCACTGTGCGCGCGTTCCGCGACCGCCGCTACGACTACAAGCTGCTCACCAAAAAGTGAGTACTTCTAGAAGTACTTCGATGTATGCACATGTATACACTTCTGGCTGTGGTGCTGCATCTTGATTACACCCCCCTCCCAATCACTGTATCAAGGGGGGGGGGTTAGTCACCGTCGGCTACGGTACAATATACTTCAGAAGTACTTAGCAGTGCATGAAATGCTTTTCATGTGGTTGGTTGCACCTAACACTGAATGAAAAGTGTATGCTTTTCATGTGACTTTCTATGCAGCTGGAAGGAGCAGGCGGAGAAAGCGTCGCGCCCAAGCAACATGTGTGCCTATCAGTGAATGTGCTTTTTATGTGTTTTCTTGCACCTAATATATATATGTATATATATGCTTTTCATGTGGTTTTCTACATCTGCAGGTGGAAGAAGAAGGCGGACAAGGCGTGGGGCGAACCCGTGGCGCTACAGCAAAATGTATACTTATCAGCGAATGAGGTGTTTTTCATGTGGTTTTGTGTACCTAATGTATGCCTTTTCATGTGGTTTTCTATGCAGGTGGAAGAAGGAGGCGGACAAGGCGCGGGACGACCCCGTGGCGCGCAAGGTGGCCAGCGACAAGGAGCAGGTGTACGACTCGCTGCAGCTCGCCCACAAGTGCATCCTCAACAGGTGGGGTGTCACTTCAATAGCAACTTCAACTTCAACTTTCTGCTACTTCAACTTCGATTTCAACTTCAACTTGCTGCTACACTGCTGAGCAACATAGAGTCCCTGCAGCTCGCCCACAGGTGCATCCTCAGCAGGTGAGGGAGTGTCACTTCAACAGCAACTTCAACTTCAACTTGTACTTGCTGCTGCACTGCTGAGCTACGCACGACTGCCTCCAGCTCGCCCACAGTGCATCCTCAACGCCTGATGACAAAGTACAAGTACAATTCGCTGGTACGCTGAGCTACGCACAACTCCCCGCAGCTCGCCCACAAGTGCATCCTCGACGCCACTTCCGCAGCAACTTCAACTTCAAGTTGCTGCTACACTGCTGAGCAACGTAGAGTCCCTGCAGCTCGCCCACAGGTGCATCCTCCGCAGGTGAGGGGGCGGCACTTCAGCAGAAACTTCCACTACAACTTGCTGCTACCACTCCCTGAGCTACACACGAATCTCTACAGCTCGCCCACAAGGGCATCCTCAACAGGGGGCGTCACTTGGTGGCAAACTACAAGTGCAACATGCTGGTACATTGCCAGCGACTGACGCCTGCGTGCTAGCAGCACTTGTTGCTCTGGGTGGTGGCGGCGGTGGCAGCCGCAGTGACTACGGCGCGCGCACCGTCACGCGTGTGCTGTGCTGCATGCGCCCATGTACAACTTCAACATTAACACCAACTACAACTTAACTTGTGCCTGCATGCGCGCGCAGCGTCTACGGCTACGTGGTGCGCAATGGGCGCGCGCTGGCGCAGCTGCGTGCGCTGTTTCCAACCTCTACTTCAACTGTGACCTCAGTATAACTTGCGCGTGCACACGCAGCTTGTACGGCTACGTGATGCGAAAGGGCACGTGCCGGCGCAGCTGCGTGCGTTGCGCTGCGTCCAACTTCTACTTCAACTATAACCTCCACTGTAACTTGAACCTGTGTGTGCATGCGCGCGCAGCTTCTACGACTACGTGATGCGCAGGGGCGCGCTCTGGCGCAGCTGTGTGCGCTGCGCCAACTTAAACTTCAACTACTTGCAGACTACTTGAAGTATAGCCTCAACTTGTACTTCAACTTGTGTGTGCATGCGCGCGCAGCTTCTACGGCTACGTGATGCGCAAGGGAGCGCGCTGGCGCAGCATGGAGATGGCCGGCATTGTGACAGCCACAGGCTCCAAGCTCATCACACAGGCCCGCGAGCTTGTGGAGCAGGTGGGTGTTGAAATTATGTGGAGCTCAACTTCAATTGTTTAAGTTTGAACTTGCTTTCTTCGTAGTGTAACCACCAAGGTCTCCAAGCTCATCATGCAGGCCCACAAGCTCAACAAACCGTTGTTGCAGCTAACGAGCTGAGCTTCAATGATGAAATGTTACTTAGCATTGGCAGTGTCTGCAAAGACAGCCCGTCCCCCTCCCGCCGCTACTGCATGTTGTGAACCCCGTCGTGCGCCGACATCTTGTCACTGCTGTGTGTGCACACCGGTGCATGCGCGTTCCAACACTGATCCTGCCAATACCATCGCTGCCGCGACCGCCACGTCCGCCGCCGACGACATTCGTCACTGCTGGGCACACCGGTGCATGCGTGTTCCAACACTGATCCTGCTGCTGCCGCCACCATTGCTGCTGCAACCGCCACTGCCGCCGCCGCCGCCACTACTGCTGCTGCTCGTTGCCGCTGCCCCTGCTGCTGCCGCCGCCGCTGTCGCCGCTGCTGCCGCCGCTGCCGCCCTGCCGCCACTGCTGCTGCCGCCGCCGCTGCCGCCACCGCTGCTGCCGCCACTGCCGCCCTGCCGCCGCTGCTGCTGCCGCCGCCGCCGCCCCCACTACTGCTGCTGCTTGTTGCCGTTGCCCCCGCTGCTGCTGCCGCCGCCGCCGCCAATATCCCCGCTGCCGC
>JAULBY010090864.1:0-29515 GCA_032358315.1 Ophiocytium majus
CGCCACGAGCAGCATGAGCGCGCCTAGGTACTGGGGAGGAGGTGGGAGGGGGGGTCAGCGGCTGCCCAGGCATTGTGTGGATTGCCGAGAGGGCGGCTGTGGCAGCGTTGCGAGCCCTGCTGATAAATTGACCCTTTAAGGCAGTCCGCGCGGCACACACCATGCCGCTGCCCAGGCGCTGCGCGGATTGCCAAGAGCGCGGCTGCGACAGCGGCGTGGTGTGTGTCATGCTGAAAGCAGACTGCCTTGGAGGGCAGTTGCATCAGCAGGGGTGGAAGCGTACGTTGGTGCTGCCTGCACATACTGTGGCAGGGAACTTGTCTGCAGCTGTGACTTTCGTAGGGCAAGCGCTCCGCGGCAACATGCAGTTGGCAAGGGGAGGCACGTGCACGTGTGCGTGGAAACCCCCTTCATAAACGGGCAGATTGTGATAGCAGCAAGCATTCCAGCATGGAGGCCGCCGCACATGCACTGTCAACAGGTACCATGCGGGCAGTGCTCGGCGTTGCCAGCCATCAGATGGTGCTCAGCAGCAGCAACAGCAGCAGCAGCCGCCACAGCGGCAGGTGCAGGGTGCTCAGCAGCAGCAGGGGCACAGGTGCAGGTGCTCAGCACACGGAACGGCCGGCGGCACTCACGGTCGACAACGACAAACTCCGTCTGCGCGAGCAGCTCCTGGCTGTGCGCCCACTTGCCGTTGAGCAGGTCCACGTACGCGTCCATGCCCAGCACAAAGGAGAACTGCCGCGCCACACACGACACACACACACCAAAAAGTAGAATATGCAGATGTTGACACACACAATCAATGATAAGTGCAGGAGGTCAGGCGCGCACACCGGCGGCGCTGCAAGGTGAGACGTGGGGTAGGAGGTGCAGGAGGTGCCAGAGCAGGCAGGAGAGCACAGAACACAGGTTGTCCGGCCTTGTACATAAATGACGCTGGTAAGGCAAATTTGATTAGTAAACACAAGAAGTATAAAAGCAGGTTTCAAGAAGCGCCCCACCCGAAGCATGTTTTGGGGGGTTGTCCGTGGGTGATGCTGCCGCAAGACGGGTGTCCGCATAAGCATAGCTTCCATGTAACTGGACCCACACCACAGAAAAGAGCCGCATGTCTGCCAATGCACGGTGCATGAGCCCGCGCACCCCCTTCCACTACCACTCCACAAGTTACAGCAAAGAGACACCGGTGACGACCGTCGCCTGCGGTGGTTGCTGGCAGCGCAAGTGTGCTGTAAGCTAGTAATCTTAGTGCCAAACAACGAGGCACTATGGCGGCCACGCCAGTGGCAAACGAGTGCCAACACGCAAGTGCATCAGCGGAGTCCTGTGTTGTCGCCGTACAACATGCTAGAGCACTTGAAGAGCACTCTCGCACGCAACCAATGACAGGGCTGGTGCGGGTTTGCGACAGCAGCACTACTAGATGGCTGAGCGTGGGCGGGCTGCCAGTGACGCGGCACTGCGCCGGCTCCTCAGTGGCGCTCATGATCACTTGTTCACCACTCGCATTTGTGTGCTCCATGAAAATCAAACCGCACCGCGGCTGGTGCATGACCCGTACCACACGCTAGCTGGCAAGAAAACCAGTAGACACTGCAAGCATTGCACTCATGCATCGGGTGATTCTATTTCCTACCACTGCACTTTTATTGCATTTAAAGCCTTGTGCACATGGTGTGCATGCCTGGACAGGCCTGGTCAAGCGTGCTGTCCCCTGGTGCTAGCCGACAAGATGACCGCGATGCTCAGCACTGCGCGCTCCAATGTAGACCCAGTATGATACCATCGCACCGCATGTATTGTGACTGCAATAGCTGGCAAGATGGCAAGCGTACGAGCGCCAGTGCAACTTAAGAAAAACAGCGTGGCTGCCTGCTCAGCCGGCGAACTGCGTACTGCGTACCGTAACGCCATGCCGGCGGTTGCATATTGCACTCTGTGTAGGTATTTCATGTAAACTAAAAAAGTACAGCGCGCAACTACATATACACCTGATACAATAGAGCCGCTCATGACTATATAGCATTCCATATATGTCTTGTCTGGGACACAGTGCAGTGCGCACCCAGAACTTCCTCTCACCTCTGTGTCCGGATGTCGTGCTTTCAGGTACTGCAGCACATCGTACGTGCACACGCGCGCCCGCTCCGCAGCCCTCGGATCCGGGTCCGCTGCCGCCAGCTTTTGGAACACATCGCGCTCCACCGGCACCGCTTTCACCACGCAACTATCCGTCCCCAGCACCTCGAATGCCAGCCTACGAGGAGGGAGCACCCGCGGTAGCGCACGCCAAGCCGGACAGCAGCAGAAGGCAGGGGGGAGTGACAGGCATATCGGTTGTGCGGTGCAGGGGTTCGATGACGGCTGGCAGCAGCGCGCAGAAAGTGCTGGGTTGGGCATCACACGTAACTGGCGCAGCAGCGGCAGAGGGTTAGATCATCCAAACAGCTGCGCACACGAAAGAGAAGAAGGTGCATGTGACGGATGCCATCGCACACGGCGGCCAGTGCTGCAGCCCCTGCACCCACCTGCACATCTCTAGCCTCTGGTCAAAGGTGGCGGCGCCCGCTTGCGTCATCGACTGCCGCTTGTCTTTGAACATGTGTCGGTACACGGGCAGGATCCAGACCTCGTCGTACAACTCTGCGACAGCGTGCGCACGGCAGTGCAAGAAAGAGCGCTACTGAGGTCCAGAAGGCGCCCTGCTGGTGCGGTCGCAGCGGGAGCGGCGGCAGGCTGCGTAACTCGGCAGTGGCGGCAGTGGTTAGAGGCCTCACACACACCTGAGCGCGCAAAGTAGTGCACGATGCCGCCATGGCCCCCTCTGCCCGTGGGTGGGTTGCCGGAGGTGCCGAACAGCAGCACCCTGCATTTGCGGGGTGGAGGGGAGAAGGTCATTGTGGTGACCGTGGCGACAGCCACGCCGCCTCTGGCGCTGTAGCAGGCTGCTCAAACACTCTGTCTCTCAGTCTCTGCTGCTGTGTTGCTGTTCGAATTCGTGTCGAGCGCAGAACATGCATGACTTCACTGCCAACGCCAGCGTGCGCAGACACCAACGTCGCGACAAACAGACGAAACCGCGGAGAGAGCGTTGCAATGCTTGCATCAAAACCACATGTTGGGCTGTGTCTTCCGTCATTTAAAAACAGATGGCAGCGCTGTGCTGCTCAGCATTTCGTAGCTCACCAGCGTGCGGCGCGTGCACGTGCACTGGTTTACCAGCCACTCCCGCACCAAAACCCGCACCCGACACCCGTCACTGCACCCCTCCCGCCCCCCCCAGCAGCGCGTGTGGCTATTGCGGCGCCTGCGTCTCCTTCGCGGGCGCCCACTTTCCGGTGCCGAAAATGGCATCAATGTGGTCGTTCGCCATGATGTTGCGCGGGTCAAGCCGCCTGCGCACCGCATTGAACTCGTCGACGGGGTAGTGCCGCCGCAGCCGCTGCTGCACGGCCGCCGCCTCCTCCTTCGTCTGCGGCTGCTCCAGCTTTGCCCAGTGCTCCACGCACTCAAACCTGCGCGCGGCCGCAGGGCACGCGGCAGCACGGGGGCAGCATCCGCGGGAGTAAACACACCACGCGCCAGGCAGTGGTCGGTGTGGAGCGCCGCGCTGGTGTGGCCTGCAAAACGTTCGGCGCCAGAGACATGCTGGTATGCGTGACATTATGGCCCATGCCGCCACGCCACGTCAGCGCGCGCACGGCGTGTCAAAGACGCTGAAGCCACGTGAGCAGCTGCGAACCCCCCGACTGTGCGTCCCTGTCTCCCCCGCCAGCCGTTGCGGCGCGCCGCCACCGCAAGCACACTGGGCGCCGCTGCCGCCGCCGCAGCGGGCTCCATGCGCCATGCTGCACCCCTCCCCACTGGCGCCCAACATAGGGGTACACAAAAAAGTACATATACGGCATACACGCACCATAACAATGTGTTTTGAGTGGAGAGTGATGCTGCCACCATGTCCACATGTGGCGTACTAGTACTGTGAACCTTGTTCACGCAAGTACTGCAGCTCCTACTGTCTTGAAAAAACACGCCAACGCACGAACTCGTGCATCATCCGCAGCCCAAACACCAACACCGCCGCCACCACCACCCCACGCACCTGTCCCACAGCCGGCTCTTGAGCAGGTCCCTGTACTGAAAGAACGCCTTCGTTATATCCGCGCGCTGCACCGCCTCGTCCGTAGGCAGGTACATTATGATGCCCACCCAACTGGTGATGCCGCCGCCGCCGCCCGCCGCAGCGCCGTGCGCCGGGCTCATGCGCGCGCTGCTGGGACCGGTCCAGCGCTGTTCTATGGGCGCCGGCGCGGGAACGTTCTCCGACTCGATGAGCTCGAGCGCGCGCAGCACGTAGTCGACGTCGGCGCCGCCGCGCGCGGGGAAGGCCACCTCGTTGACCCACTGCTGGCCGCCGCAGTCAAAACCGAGGATGCGGTCGGAGAAGTCAGTGCGCCGGCCGGCGGCGCGGCGCCAGAAGGCGGCCTCTGCGGCGTTTACGCGCGAGACCCAGGCGGCGTCGAGGGGGGCGATGGCGAGGAGGCGGTCGCGCAGCTCGCCGAAGCCCATGCCGCGCACCTGAAACACTCATAACACGCAGAGAGAGAAGGTGTGAGGTAGGGAGTCCAGACGGCAGTATATGCTATGGCGGGCCGGCCTGCCAACTCGACACCCCGCTCGCCTCTCGACCTGGCTGCCGTTGTGGTCCGGCGGTGGTGTGGTGTGTGCGGCAAAAATGCGAGGTGTGCACAAGTGGAGGGCGCACGCGGGGCACGGTGGGGTTGCTCGGTGAGGGAAGTGCATGTGTACCCAAAGCGCATGCTGCTCACCAGACACACACGCGTGCACACACACACACATGTGCGCACACCACACATACACACAGAGAATGTGTGTGTCAGGCGGGGCGCACACGGGGCGCGGTGGGGTTGCTCAGCGAGACAAGTGCGTGGGTGGGTTTGGGTGAATGGGGTGGGTGAATGTGCCCACGTGCCGCTTTTGCATGTTGATAGGTGGGCACGCGGCCACCGGCAGCGCTCCCAGCTTACCAAGGCGCCGCCTACCACGCGCCTAAACACACAGGAGCGCCACCGAAAACACACAGTCTGCCTTTTGCGCTCAACCCTCGAACCAACGCCAGCTTCGGCAGGCGCCTAGCACCAGCACTGCTCGGCCCTTGAACCAACGCCCGCTTCCGCACATGCCAGCGGCGGCCACAACAGCTCCCCACCTGCTCGGGCGCCTGCCCTGGGCACGACAGCAGCAGGCTCGTGAGCGGCTCCAGCTTGTGCGCCTCGCTGCAGCTGGCGCCGCCGCTGCCGTGGCTGACGTCGCCAGCGTGCGCGCCGGGCGGCGCGGGGTTGCACGCGACCACCACCACGGCGTCTGTGTGTGGTATCCACATGTAGCGGATGTGCTGGTTCTCCTGCAGCAGGCGCTGGTGCTGCGAGCGCACCTGGGGGGGGGGGGAGGTCGCGCAGCGCAGTGCGCGGACGCACGCACAGGGCATGCAGTGAGGTACAAGTCAAGTTCGTTTTGGTGTCGGGGGCTGCCGCCTGCTAAGTGCCCACCCAGGCCTTTCCAGCAACCACAATGCACTCGTACATCAGTGTTACTGACAGAAGCGCGTGCTGAGCAGCGGGCACGCACGTGCAGGGCGTGCAGAGAAGGTGAAATGGGCTTTGGTGTTGGGGGGTGCTAGGGGCCCACGGTGAGTGGGCGTGGGCAGAGGAGTGAATTATGCATGAGTGGCCAATGTGACGCGATGCGGCGTCATGTGAAAATGCTGGGTCGGCGGATGGGTGCCAGCAATGCCGACAGGGTCTGTGCGCACCACTGGGGGGTGAGCAGCAACAGGTGTGGCGGGTGAAGTGCGCCGCGGCCGCGTGCGTGACAGTGGAGCGCTGTGCTGAACGGAGCGCTGCGCTCAGCGACATGGCACACCAAATCAGCACTGCCGCCGGCACGGCGAGCGCGCACAGCCAAATCGCGTATTCAAAAAGCAATGCGTCATCAAAATGCGTCACTGAGGCAGGCTTTCAAGCAACACTTTCCAGCTGCGCACCCCACTTTGTCTTCAGCTCTGCCAAACCCGCCGCCTGGCGCGCGTCGACGCCCATGCGGACACGGCGAGCGCACGCACTTCAGCACACTCAGCGCTGCTGACGAAAGCATGCGCCGGCGCCGGTTGCGGCGCATGCACCCAGTCCCCGCGCAGCCGCACCTGTTCGCGGCTCAGCATCCACGTCCGCTCCGTGAGCAGGTGCCGCGGCACGCACTGAATCGTAACCTCCGTCACCACGCCAAGCGCGCCCAGCGCCACTTTGGCCAGCCTGAACAGGTCGGGATCGGACTCCTGCCGCGCACGCGCACACACACACACACATACACACACACACGAACGCACAAGAATTGAACACGCAGCACCCAGGGGGACAGCACGCAGCGTTGGTGAGCTGCACTGAGAATTTGACCTGGGTTTACCAGCTGTTGTGGCACGCGATTGTTGCAGCTCGTGTGTGGTCGTCGCTGGTTCAAGGTGGGGAGTCTGGGCCAGCGGAGTATGCACGGCGCCACGTGCCACTTCTGGTGATGCATGACACACACAGCTACGCAAGCATCTGTTTGTCCACACGCTGAAACTGGCACCGGGTCATCAACTTGGCCCCTCCCCACCCCAGTGAAACCAAGCACCAGGGAGCATGGTACTCCTGTGATCTATCACATTGTAGCAACCAGCTGTGCAACCGTAGGGTGGCGCAAGGCACCGCAATGCACCTCACCTCTGACCGAGGTTGCAAATTTCCCGAGTTTGGTCGCATCTGTTGACTCCGAAAACACTTGGCGACTCGCTCCAGTAGCGCGCAGATCGCGCAGGAGCACCACATGCGACCGATATGACACACGCACACCATAGTAGCATCCCCTTGTTGATATACGGCGGGTGCCACCTTCACATACTTCGAGTCTACTGCAACTTGGATACTCCTTCAAGTGGTTTAACAAACTTCAACTTGTAGTAGTTTTTCGCAATCCTACCTCTGAAAGTTCAAGCGGCCTCAGCCCGGGCGTGACGGGCCGCATGGGGACGACCTGCGCGTCCACGGGCGGGATGCGCGCGACTTGAAGTATTAAAACTTCAACTTGTCTCTGTGACTGATATACAAACTTCAACTTGGAGAACTTGTTCTGTAACCCTACGTACCTCTGAAAGCTCAAGCGGCCCCAGGCCAGGCGTGACGAGCCGCATGGCGACCACTTGCTCGTCCACAGGGGGGATGCGCGCGCCCGTGCCGTGCGCCCCCACCTGCAGGAAGCCGCCAATCTGCTGCTCGCTGATGGACGCGTAGTTCTGCAGCGTCAGGCTGGGGGAGGCGCACGCGCGGCGCGGAGCAGGTGGGAAATTCCTAAGAACGGGTTGTACCTCACTCCAACATTGTCCAGATCATGCATGAGCACTATATAGACTTCCGAAGCACACTTCAACAAATACTTGAAGTATATACTACTACTATTATTGAAGTAGGCCACATTGATTGATCGGTGATGGACGCGTAGTTATGCAGTGTCAGGCTGGGCGAGGGGCGCGAGCGGCGGGGACATGTGGGATTGCAAAACCCCCGCGTGTTGTTGCAAATTTTACTCTACAAATGGGTTGTAACTAATGTTGACACGGTTTAGATGAAGCACGAGCGCCAAATACAACCCATGTGCTTCTACTGAAGGATGCATACATGCATTCCTCGGTGATGCACGCGTAGTTCTGAAGCGTCAGGCTGGGGGAGGCAAGCGCGCGGCGGGGACGGCGCGTGTGTAACTCTTCTTTAAAGAAAGGGATGCACAAGCTTTTATACATAGTCAGGCGAAGGCTGGCAGCAAGTGGGTGCTGCTGAACGGGGCGCGTGCGTTCAAGCTGGACGGCCAGGTGTTCTACTCCATGAAGGTGAAAACCAATATACTTTACATACTTCTGAAGTATACTGTATCCTTCAGAAGTAACACGACTTTGTACTTTATAAGTCATACTTCTAAGTAGTAGTACTACAGTAATACTTGAAGTGTATGACAGCAAGTATGCACAAGTGTATTTTCATGACATGATAGTGCAGAGGTTTTAAACGAACAAATAAACCTGGATGGTGAGGTGTTCGCAGTCTACCAAGGTGAGAATTGGCATACGTATCGTAGCCGACGTTGATTACCGCCCCCCCCCATCAGTTTTCGGGGCACTGGTCCTCCTGTGGGCCTGTTCAGCTATCGCTCTTGTAGCGCGCACAGGGTGCGCGAGGTTTGTCCATAGTGGCGGGCAACAGTGACCAAGCCGGGGGGGAGGCTTGTTGAACACGTGCTGACAGAGACCACAACACGCTGCTGCTGCTGCTGCGATGGCTGTCTTTGCTGCTGTGGCGGCTAGCATCATGGGCGCGGGCTCGGGCCTGAGGTCTCTCGAACGCGCAGCGAGGCGAACACGAATCGGCATCGTTTGCGGTACAGTGCAAACTTCAAGTTGAAGTTGAAGTACCGTATTGGCTATGAGTGGTTTCAGTACCCGCGTTGTGTTTTTAGTGTGCCCCAGGAGAAGGAGCGCCGCGTTCCCCCAGCGACCATGGCGCGCTGAGTCTGTGACTGCTGCTGCAGCAGCCATGGCTGGCAACAGCACACACACCACCTAATGGGGTGATGCGTCCAAACTTTCGCGGGCGGGGGCGTATCCAACATACCCCGGCTTAGCATGCTTGTGCTCAGTGAACACGGGTGCTGAATCATGATCGCACCCCCTTTTGTTCACCGTACCCGCCTTAATCAAAGGGAGGGGGGGGGTTAATCACATACGGTATGCTCACATGTGTACACACATACCTCTACTTGAAGTACTTTTATGGCACTTCAAATACTATACAGTATGATATAACAATACTACTACTGCAGTAGTATACTAGAAGTAACTCTACTTCTTAACTCTACTTCTAGTACACTGCTAGTTTTATTTGCACTTGTGGGTGTGCAAGAGCCCATGTCATGCACGCCAGCACGCCCACGGGTGGCCATGCCACATGCCCCTCAGACTATACAAGTGCTACAGTAGTAGTATGCTGTATGCACACATGAAGTGCTCTTCCATTTTAAACCCCGGGGCGCACCCTCACTTGTATGGCGCCGGGGCGTCCACGACCTGCTGCACGCGCGCCCCTGCCTGCACGGGCACGGTGCCTTGACGGGGTCCATCTCCAGCACCCTGATATAATACTTGAAGTACTACTAGTAGTGTGCCAGCAGTAGTATGCGTGTATGCACACATGAAGAGTACTTCAGATGACGAAAATATGCCCTCACTTGTACGGCGCGAGCGCGTCCACGACCTGCTGCACGCGCGCCCCCGCCTGCACGCGCGCGGTCCCCTTCACGGGGTCCACCGCCAGCACCTTGTCGCACAGCGCCAGTGTCAGCATCGTGTCCGTGCTCAGCCCAATGCCGTTGGGCGACAGCGCGTTGCCCACCACGCGCACCTTGCGCCCCTCCCTGTGCGCGTCCGCCACCAGCGCCTCCACCTGCGCCAGGGATGGGATGCGGAGGCGGCAGCGGCGGCGGCGGCGGCAGCGGCGGGTGGCGGTGGGTGGGTGGCGGTAGCAGTGGGTGGCGGTGGCCGGTGGCAGTGGCGGCAGCGGCAATGAGCAAACGCAGCGCATCGCCACTGTTGAAGTACGCTGTTGAAGTACAATAGCAAACTTCAACTTGCATGGACTGTGGTAGTGATGCGTTAAAGGGCAAGGTATGGGAGCGGCGGGAGGTGGGCTGCAGCTTGGTTTGAGCAGGGAAGGCTATGAGCTGTAACGGCAGCGCTCACTGCTGTGCCTGTTGCGCATCGCTGCTCGCACCCGCGGGCGGCAGCAGCAGCAGCAACAGATTCGCTGCTGGCGCTACGTGGCATTGACTTGGGCACATCATCCTGAGCGTATGAACTGCAGATGCAGGAAGCTCGCCCTTTGCAATGGCACTTTCCTTGATGTTGACAGCGCTTCCTGCCGCAGCTGGTCTGACAGCAGCAGCATAAGCCAAGCCTCAAAAGCCAAACCGCTCACTGCTGCGTACCTCTTCTGTTGACTCAGGCTTGAGAAACAGCTTCGTTGTAACCTTGTGTGTGCTGCTCCAATTTTCAACATCTTCCGATGTATCTGCGGTGGCAGCAGCACTCCATGCCGTCATCCCTCCCACAGCAGCAACAGCCGCCGCCACCGCAGGAAACATGCCCCAGCTAGCATGATCCCGTGTGTTGTTGCCGCGTCCGCTGGTGCAGGTTGCAGTTGCGACTGCCGCACAGTGATGCTGCTGCCGGTCCTGGGCCAGCGCCAGCCTCGCACCAGCTAGAGATCGTGCTGCTGTCGCGGCAGCATTCCTGCGCCCAGTCACGGCGCGCCACATCCTGCTGCCCCGCTGCTGCGGTGTGGCACTGCAGTTGCTGCAGAAGCCCTGGGCGCAGCCTCGGCGAGTACCAGGTACTGGTACTCTAGTCTACTCGGGATGGTCACTGCAGTCACACACACACCGACACAGGCTGGTTCTCCTGCTCGTCAGCTCAATACCCAGCGGTGGCGAGCAGCAGTTTCTGCTCCTACGCTGCCACCTGGCTCTGCTGGTTTGGCGTGGCAAAGTATACAAAGGCCAGCAGCTTTCTGACAGGGTAAGCTCTGTACTTCACACACACACAGTGGCGGAGGTGCCTCGTCAGGCGATGAGCCTAGTGCGAGCAGCGGCGGCGCTGCTGCGGCCACTGGTGCCCGCCAGCAGAGGGACCCTGTCTCTAGGAAAGCGGCACCTGAGTTCTCAAGCGGGTGAGCAACAAGAGCAGCAGCAGGCGGGAGCAGAAGGACAGCAGCAGCAGCCGGAGGCAGGAGCAACATGGGACTGCAGCAGCGGCAGCGGCGAGGAGGAGGTGCGGCCAAAACACATCAAGCACAAGATCCCTCGCAAGCGGGCCTCCTACCTGCTGTCGGTGCTGCAAAAGGAGAACATGGCGGCCCGCCCCCTCAACTTCCCCCACTTCAAAACAGGGGACGCCATCGAGTGCCAGATGCTGCCCCACATGAGCTCGGAGGAGACGGAGGCGGTGCGGGGCATAGTCCTAGGGCGCTTCAACCGGGGCATCGCCAGCTCCTTCATCATCCGCGACGTGCTGTACGACGAGCCCCTGGAGCGGCGTATACCGCTCTACTCGCCGCTGCTGCGGGGCATCCGCGTCATCAAGCGGCGCGCCATCTACGAGGGGAAGCAGGAGGGCAAGCGCGTGCGGCCTAGCAAGCTCTACTATCTGCGGGACAGGGACAACCGGTTTTCACAGGTCACGGGCAGGCTCTTCGGCGACGCCGACGACCCAAACTGGGGAAAGGACCCCAAGGACCTGAAGAAAAAGCGGAAGTAGCGGCGGCGGCGGCGGTGGCACAGCAATGGCGGCAGCGGCGCTGCTCGGCTGTGTCAGTGTGACACTGCTGGTGAGCAACGGCAGCAGCGGTGCTGCTTAGCAGTGTCAGTGTGACACTACTGCTGAGCAACGGCAGCAGGTGCGGTGCTCGGCGGCGCCGGCGGTGGCACTGCCGCTGAGCAACAGTAGCAGCGGCGGTGCTCGGCTGTGTCGGCGCGCGCGGCGGCGCTGGCTGAGCAGCACACAGTGGTACGTGCGGCCAGCACCGTCAGAGCGGTGCTTGTGAACGGCATGATTTATAGCATCGGCAGCAGTGCTGAGCGGCTGCGGCTTTCCTGTTGCTGGTTGTCACGGCTGGTTGGGGCATGCGCTGCGAGTGCCTTTGGCCAGCGCCCGAAATATAGGCAGTGCTAGATCACCTGTGCAGCGTGGCGTCTTCTCTGTTGGCGCCGTTGCTGCTGCTTCTGCATGCGCTCTTCCTGTGCACGCGCCGCGCATGTTGTCCTGTTGTACGCACGCGCTGTGCGGTGGCTGTGTGATGACGGTGCTGTTTTGTGCATCGCGCTGGTTTGGCTAGCGGTTCAGATGCAGGTGATGGGTGGGCAGTTTGCCACATGACGCAGCGCCACGTGGCTTGCGCACAATGGGAAATAGGCGGCTGTCATATGAAGGTCAAACTTGAGCAATTGCTGTACAGATTTGGGCAAGAGCGGTAGCATTTGTCACTGCGGCAACACATGCACGTGTAGCCACTCACTCTGCTGCGAGGCGACATGGGCAACCCAGCAGGGCATCAACGGGTGCACCGACGGCAGTGACTGTTCTTTGAAGCATGCAGGCGGCGCAAGGCACCCACGCAAGGTGCGCAGCTGTGGGCTCATGTTTGTAAATCACACAAGGTACCTGTTAATGCCTTTTGTGTTGCAAAGGTGGCATGTGTACAAAAACATGTACATGCAGCAGGTCCCCGGGGACATGGGGCTGTAATCCGCTAGAGTAGCGCTTTGGCAACATGCCAGGCTTCCCTTAGAGTACGCAGTGCTGAGCATTGCTAGCTTTTTCGCTACTGTCTGATCTTCTTCTGGTCACATGCACCGTGTGCGAAGGGCTTTCCGCGCCCTAAGCGGAGTTTAATGAAGGTACACGCTGCCCCATCACCAGCCGCATAGGCATGTGCGGCATGGCTAGTCGCCAGCCTAGGAAAGGCAGCTGAGATGTATGGCATGGGGAGCACATGTGCCCAGGGGGCATGTCGGCCCCAGCACATGGGCCATATTCAACGGCGGCTGATAGAAGCCCTGTGCGTGGTCAGTTGTGCAGGCAAAGGCACAGTAGCAGCAAATGCCGCAGGTGCAGGAAACGCAGTGCTGCACAAACCCCACAGTGGCGGCAGCAGCTCGCTTCAGCCGCAAATGCACAGCCTACGTTCAGGCAGGCCGACAACTCATACCACTAGTTGAAACAAATACTTCTTAGCACTTGAAGTACTTGGAGTCGTTATGCGTGTGGTAATACATGTATTTGAAGTATACTCTGGTACATGCTTGGCACGGCCCAGTGGTGGTTGCCAGCGGGCGTTCACCACCTCTCTTCAAGCTGAGTGCACGCACCTTGTGAGGGCGCAGCGCCTCAGGGCAGCCCTCGGCAATGAGCTGCTCCACGGTCTGCTCAGCACACCACGAACATGCACCATGTAGCCAGCACAAGCAACAGCAGCGGCATTGGCACATACGCAGCATTAGCACCATGCAGCAGCACAAGCAACAGCAGCGGCAGTGGTGACACACACACAGCCTTATGCAACTGACGACAAAAAGACCTTCTGCAAGGGTGCAACCCTGCCCCCAAATGTGACAGGAACGCAGGCTGCGCATGGTGTCAGGCGCAGTGCTGTAGCCACTCGGATGCACGCAAATGGCTGCAGATGGACACCTCAGGCTAAGCAAAGCAGCTGGCTGACCATCAACCCACGGCTGTGCGGCACAGGCTTGCACGCGAGGGGTCAACAGGCCACTCACAAGCCACCTCTCATTCAGTCATTGTGCACTAGAGAATCGAGAAGCCTTGGCAGCCACGTACAGTGCCGTGTGGCAGCATGTTACATGCATGCATGCGCACACCAGTACTACTACACACGAAAGCAAAACGGGCCTTCAAGGCCGTGACAAACCGCACACGCTCTGACGCGTGCCAGCATGCCCAGCGGTGGGTCACCAGCATGTGAGTTCTTCACGGTGCGCTGTATGAAACGTACTTGCCGAATGTCTACGTACCGTCATGTCAACGCAGTCCTGCACGTCACCATACACCGTGCATCCCACCGCTCGGCGCACCAACAGCACTGCCCTCCGCACAACACTTACCACATGCATCTCACACACCCCGTTTCACCACCAGGCACACCCATGCCCCGCAGCGAACACACCCACCTTGCCGCACGCCAGGGCGTCGGGCTGCGCAAAGAAGTTGCTCATGAGCTCATCGTGGTTGGACACCGGCTCCCCCTCGAGGTGCGTGGGGCACGCGCTCTCGCAGTAGCCAATGAAGTCGCAGGGGACCACGCGCCCCTGGTGGATCAGCTGGTAGAAGCTGTGCTGGCCATTGGTGCCCGGCTCGCCAAAGTCCACCTGCCAGCGGCGCGTCGTTCAAGCGCGCAAGTTCAACTTGGAGCACAAACTTCAACTCATAGTGTACACCCCCGGCGGCGGGGCGCGAGCTAAAGGGGGGCTCAGGTGCTGCCAACACAACTGTGTGACTTGAGTTACACAAGTTCAAGTTGTAGGTTAGAAATGCAACTTGGGTTCCCACAAATGCAGCATGGACTACGCAAGTTCAACTTGGGGTACACAAGTTCAAACTGGTAGCACAAAACTTCAACTTGGCGTAGAAAATTCAACTGGAAGTACACAACTTCAACTGGAAGCACAAACATCAGTTTGCGGTGTACACCTCCAGTGGCTGCCGCGCCAGCTCCTCTGCTGCTGGCTCTGTGGCTAGCTTTGCGGCCTCTGCGGCGGGCTCTTGTGTTTCACCAGAGCTCAAAGTTCGTCGCTGTGGTGCTGCTGGCGCCTGCCGGGCATGGGCGCGTGCGGCGGCAAGCGCGGCGCCACAGGGCGCACACGCGCTGTGCACTACGGGCGCAGGAAACTGTGCCTTGCTACAATCAAACATTGGTACGTGCAAGCAACGCTGCACGGACCGTCGCCCATGTTTCGCCACATCCGAAAACCCATGTTTGGGGTGGCGCATGAGCAGCGAGTGCTGTTTCATGTGCGCATATATGTGCTGTTTGAATATTTTAATGTACATTGAGGGTGACAACCAGCAAGGTGTGTGTGCGGGGGGAGGGGGGGGGGGCGCACCTCGCCAGCCTCGTAGGGCAGCTCCGTGCCGTCAAGGGCCACACGCTTTCCGTTGCTCTCCATGTCCACCTATGGGCCCCAGGCACACCCACACACAGCCACAACAGCAGCAGCAGCAGCAGCAGCAATAACAGCAGTAGCAGCAACACCAGCAGCAGCAGCAACAGCAGCAGCAGCAGCAGCAGTAGCGGCGACACAGCAGCAGCAGCAGCAGCAGCACAGCAGCAGCATCAGTAGCAGCACACAGCACCACCAGGCGAATCCACACCCACACACAGCCACAACAGCGGCAGCGGCAGCAGCAGCAGGCACGTGTGCACCGCTGGTTAGACACAATTGCTGATTACTGGGCACAGGTACAAATACTGTAGTACATTCGGTGCTGCAAGGATGGGTACTGCACTGCCTGCGGCGGCACGTGCATGGGCGAGTGCAGGTAGTTGGACTTGCAACTGCTGCAGTTTCTTATCATATACCTTCTTAAAGTATACTAGAAGTATACATATACTTCAGAAGTATATACTTTAGAGGGAAGCACTACTCGAGGTACCGGTTGATTTTAGATGCATCCGCACACGAACAGACCTCGGACGCACAACCTGTTGGATGTGCAGCAATTCCAGTCACACTACCCAACAGAGTACTTGACTCGTCAATGCAACCGAGGTAATCCGGCGGGGCGCACGCCTGCTGTATGTGCAGCAGTGCCAAGTCACACTACCCAAGTATTTCGAGTACCTGACTCGCCAGCCAACGTAGCCTGAGTACCTGGGAAGGGCGCGCACCTGCGGAATGTGTGCAGGCACCGTCAAGCCAGACAACCCAAGAAATGCGAGTACTTGACTCGCGCACGCAACCCGGGGCACCCCCTGGCACCTGCTGGATGTGCGCAGGGAAGCGCGCAGCAGCGCCTGCGAGTACAGCACCTCTACCTAAGTATTTCGAGTACTTGACTTACTAAGGCAACCTGTACCTGAGTACCCTAGCGGCGGGGGCGCGCACCTGCTGGATACGCGAGGTCACACTACCCCCTAGAAAAAGACGATTACTTGACTCGCCACAGCAACCCGGGTACCCGCCTCGCACCTGCTGGATGTGGGCGGGGAAGCGCAGCAGCGCCTGCCCAGGTACTTCGAGTACTTGACTCGCTAAGGCAACCTGAGTGGGGGGGCGGGCACCTGCTGAGTATGGGCTCGGAAGTGCAAACACACACTCATCAAGGGGTTCGAGTGCTTCACTCGCCAAGGCAACCTAGTACCAACGCGCAGGGGGGGAGGGGCGCACCTGCTGGATGTGCGCGGGGAAGCGCAGCAGCGCCTGCGAGTACGGCAGCAGCGCGCGGCACGCGTACTCGAGGAACGTCGCGTTCCACACGCCCAGCAGCCCCAGCAGCACGGGCAGGTTCTGCCGCAGCGGCGCCTCCAGGAAGTGGCGGTCCATGTCGTGCGCGCCGTCGAGGAATGCCTTGACCGTGTCAAAGCCGTACTGCAGGGCGAGGGGGAGCGCGCCCACGGCGCTGCACACCGAGTAGCGCCCGCCCACCCAGTCCCAGAAGCCAAAGATGTTGGCCGCGTCCACGCCGAACGCCTGGCACCTGGGGTGGGGGTGGGAGGTGGGGGGGTAGGGGGGGGTGTTGAGGTTAATGTTGAAGTTGGCATGCAGGCTGGTGCGCATGTCGGCGGGATTGTTTTACAAAGTATGAGCGGTGACTGCCATAGTACATGCTGCACAGTGGTAGATGTGATTTGCAAAGATGTTGGCCGCGCCCACGCCAAACACCTGGCACCTGGCGCGGGGGTGGGTGGGTGGGGGGCGCGGGGTTGCTGAGGTTAGTGTCGAAGTTTGTGCACAGGCTGGTGCGCATGTTTTACAAGTATGGGTGGTGACGTATGTGCTGTGAAGGGTGCTACTATGGTGCAGTGGCACATCTGTGTTGCAAAGGTGTTGCGTGCGTCCACGCCAAACGCCTGGCACCTGCGGCGGGATTTAGTTGTTGAGGTTAGTGCTGAAGTTGGCGTGCAGGCGGGCGCGCACGTTGGCGGGGTCGCCCTCAATGTCGGCAAGCCCGCAAGCACCGGGAAGGGTGCAACTTGGGCAAAATGCCTCGGCACACTTGCTGGCGCAAGCTGTTCCTGGTTGGTGTGGTGCTTGGTGATCGCCTCCGGGGCGGCCTTGCCGCGCAACTAGTTTGCTCAGCAGCAAGTTTCCGCCCGCTTTTAGAGAGCAGGACGGCACACCGTAGTACTTCTAATACCACTTCCAAGTATGTCACATCACCCGGTGCGCGTGTGTGCTCGCTTCTCGACGCTGGTGCTGACGGCGACGATGTGGTGCTTGGTGATCGCGTCCGGGGCGGCCCTTGCTTGACATTCATGTTACATCGTCCACTGCATCACCACAGGTATGCTCTACTGTACATATTCGCGTTTGTCAGCGAGCTCACTTCTCGACGCTGGTGCTGACAGCAACGATGTGGTGCTTGGTGATGGCCTCCGGGGCGGCCTTGCCGCGCAGCCCGCTGAGCAGCCACTCCTTCATGGTGCGCGCGTTCAGCATGGTCTCCGCCGTGGTGAACGTCTTGGACACCACCACGACCTGCACATCAGCACGCAGTGGTGGCGCCGGGGGAGGGAGGGGGAGGTGGTGCAACGGGAATGCCCAATGAGATCTGGGGGGCAGGGGGGCATCAGGACCACTGTGGGGTTTTAGTCGGTGGTTGGCGGCAGAAAGAATTTGACACCACCACCACCTGCACACCAGCACGCAGCAGCGGTGGCAGGTGTCAGCGCTGCCACGGTTTGCGCACTTTGAGTATCACACGGCCATTAAAGGCACATGAACACCTGTGCAGAGCCACCAAGGTCCGTAGTTGGCCGAAGTGGTGGCGCTGTGGTGGCGCCAGAGGGGGGGGGGGGGCAGCGGGAATGCCCATTGAGCTTTGGGGGGACGGGGGGCATCAGGATTACTGTAGGGCTGCAGTTGGTAGTCGGCGGCAGAAAGGATTGGACAGCGCGCAACGCGCTGGCCAAAGCCGCTCAGGGAATTGCACAAGGCGCGACTCGTCAACCATACAGGTCACAAGGACAGCTAAGTGAACCAGCCCTTGTGAAAGTCTGCGGCCTCTGATTGCCACGCGGTCATGAAGCGGCTGGTGCGCGGAAAGTGCACACGGGAGCAACAGTGATGTCGTCTGCGCGAGCCTCAGGCGTGCTGCGGCAGTGTGGTGCCAGGCAGCGCCCCGCACTCTCGCCTGCCTGATGGCACAGCGCGGTATGGTAAAAACACGCATCTGGACAACAGTTTTTGGTACTCCTCAAAAGTGAGCCAGAATCGTCAGGGCAAGCGTATCTATGTACAGATAGATTCATAAGGACAGTCCGTAGCCAGTTTGGCACTAGGTGTCACTCGGCGAGGCCATCTGCATGAGCCGCGTATTTTGATTTTTCGCGTTCCACACATGACAGTACCACAGGTCAAGGTATGTATGACTACATTTTGAATGTATTATCAATACTTGCAAGTACACATGTAACAGTATATACTTGTAGTATTTGTTTGGTGCAGCATAAGCGATTGTAATGGAACTGCAATTGCATAACAAAACTCGCTCAGCCAGCACGTGCGCAGCCCAAGCGGTGCTTCAACATACCTCCTTTTAAGGCCTACAAGTGTTGCTGCAGATGTACGTAAGGTGCAAAACGCTGGGTCGCCGGCAGGCACACATCGCAGCCTTAAGCTGTTCAAGTACCGGGTTGAAGTGTGGCCATTCAGTGCTCAGCAACAGCAACTGCCTCTCCCCAAGGTGCTGCGTCGGGGAGTGACTTGGTGTGCCCACTGTGAGTGGTGTACTCTGCGCACCCCGTGTGCTCAGCAGTACTTGCTGCATCGTCGCCGCTTGCACTGATCAAAGCTGCGCTTAGCATGTGCATCCCCTGCCCTCGCCATGCTCTGTCCACACAGTAACCGCATTCATGCCGATGACCCGGCGCTTCGAAGAAACTGAAAAGTAAAGGCTGCAACCGCGTGTCAGATATATGAAAACTCATCTAGGAGCGATAAACTCTAGGTCTGCTCACCGGTAGGGGCCGTCACCCTGGGCGGACCCGTGCAAAATATGTGGGAGGTGTAGGTTTTGGTGGTCTTTGTCTGTTTTGTTCTGATGTGCATGACAGAGTCTGTCTTTCGAGTTTTCGGTGCCTTGCTAAGCAGAAGCGCTGCTCAGCTCACCAGCGAGTGCTCTGGGTGCACCCCCTCTATGGCGTTTCTCATGTCATTGTTTTCTCTGATGTGCGTGTGAAAATTTTCCGAATTTTCGGAGCTTCGCTCAGACCCTGCTGAGCACATGAGCGGGTCCTCCGGGTCCAGCCCCTGTGTGACCTTGTCTTTTGTTGATGTGCTTCTGATGTGCATGTCAAAGTAAAAATTTCCACATTTTCGGAGCTGCGCTTTGCAAAAGGGCCGTCGAGCTCACCAGCATGTCCTCCGGCCCCAGCCCCTGTACAATTTTTGAATTCACTTTTCCAATTTTTTGTAGGCTTTGCTCAGCAGAAGCGCTGCAGAGCTCACCAGTGTGTCCTAGAGGGTCCAGCCCCTCATGTGCACACTTAACAAGAGCGCATGTGTTAACAACTCACGTGCGGTTCAGGTGCATGTTTGTTTTTTTGTAATGTAAGAGACCGAGAGCTCAGCAGAGGGCTCACCAGTGTGTCCTCCGGGTCCAGCCCGTCGAGCGCACGTGTTAAGACAATTCATGTGGGGTCTATTGTGTACTTGTGAAGTACTTCGAATCTATGTTTTCATCTGCGACCGGCTGCTCAGCAGAGGGCTCACCAGCGTGTCCTCCGGGTCCAGCCCCTCGAGCGCGCGCTGCACGTCCACCGGGTCCACGTTCGCCAGGAAGCGCAGCCGCCGGCCTGCCAAAGAACCATCACCCCAAAGAAACAATGTGCAACGGCACCAGCAGCATGAGCGTCAGCAGCAAGAAAGTGCCCCCAGGGTGTGCGCCGCTGTGCTCAGCAAGTAAGCGGTTGTGTTTCGGTGGAGCAGCAGAGGCGTGGGCTCGGTGGCCGCGTGCCCGCGCCGCCACAGTGCTGTTGCTGAGCAGGTTTTCAATTTTCAAAAGTGCGAAAGCAGGTTGTTGTCTCACGCCGTGGTGAGCACGCGCGCACTGCGCTGGCCAGCGGCGCTGCCTGCCGCCATGAATAGCAAGTTTCCGCCGGCATTACCAACTTCGGTCTGTGACTGCGGCCGCCGCACGGTGTGCATACTGTGTTCGGCGTGCACCTCGCGATTCCGCAAGTGCCAGCGTCCCAGATATGAGCTGCAACGGGCCCACCATACCCTTCTGCCGAATGCCATCAACTACAACTGCAACTTCAACTGCAAAATTATTATGCCATTAATTACCATTAATTAATTTTCAACTGCAACTTCAACTGCAGAAATGCCATTAACTTCAAATGCAACTTCAACAGCAGAAATGCCCTCAACTTCAACTACAACTTCAACTGCAGGGCACACCCCGTTCGGGGCGCGCCGCCGCAGTCAGTTCGCGAGCACAGCACCTTAAACCTGAACATCCCGTGAAACAGCTGCCATTGCAAAACCACTACGGACGCACTGCATGCTTCTACCAAAGCAGTACTACAGTAGCACTTCAGAAGTACTTGAAGTATGCATTTTGCGATCCACTACATACACATTGCATACTAAAGAAGTATGTACTTTGCGCTTGTGGCATACGGTCAGAGTTCGTGCAGCCAGCGGCCGCTGCACCAGCGCACTGTTACTTCAGCAGCCACACACACAGGGTTCAATACTGCTGCTGCTGCCGCTGCAAAAAGCCCGCAGCCATCTCAGCACAGGACAACCCCATTCCGCTGCTACCGCTGCTGCGGCAGCAACAGCCCCGCTGTTACTTCAACACCAAACTTCAATACCAAACGCACCCGCCGCTGCTGCTGCTGCTGCAACAGCCCGCCGCCACTTCATGGACAGCGCATGCACTTCCATCCTGGTCACTGCTGCTGCAAGCAGCAAGTACTTCAACACCACAGACAGTTCTTCCGGCCCGCCGCCACGCGCACCAGCGGCCTGCGCCGCCGCGGCCTTGTCCTTGCGGAGCGCAAAACGGCAGCTGCTACTTCAACAACTGCTACTACCCCACTGCCGCGCGCACCTGCGGCCTGCGCCACCGCAGCCTTTGCCCCTGCGCAGCGCAAATCCGCTGCTGCCACTGCAGCAACTGTTACTCCAAATCGGCTGCTGCTACTGCCACAACTGCACTTCAAATTGCCTGCTACTACTGGGAACAGCTGGTACTTCAACACCACAGGCAGTTCTTTCAACCAGGGGCCGCGCGCACTGCGGCCTGCGCCGCAGCGGTCTTGTCCGTGCGAAGCGCAAATCGGCTGCTGCTACTTCAACTACTGTTACTTCAACGCCACAGACAGTTCTTCCAGCCCGCTGCCGCGCGCACCTGCGGCCTGCGCCGCCGCGGTCTTGTCCGTGCATAGCGCAAATCGGCTGCTGCTACTGCTGTTACTTCAAATCGGCTGTTGCTACTTCAACAACTGTTACTTTACATAACATACAGTTCTTTGCGCACCTGCGGCCTGCGCCGCCGCGGTCTTGTCCGTGCGCAGCGCCTCGTACACAAACTCCGGCCCCAGGTAAGACCCCCCGATGCCGATGGACACCACGTTCCTCAGCGGCTTGCCAGTGCAGCCCTGCTCAGCAGCAAGCCATGCACACAGGGTGAATGGGGGTGTCCCCGGGGGAGCAAGGGGGGGGGGGGAGGGGCATGTGCGCTGAGCCGCAGGGGCGCTGTAGATGTAAAAAGCGGCACATGTTGGTGCCGCCGCTTGTGCAGTGGTGGCCAGCACACTGCTGATGAAAGCAGCAGCTGCTGCCAGAGGCGTTCTACCCGGCAAAAGCGGGCCCCCCCGTGGCCATTGTTGCTGCATGGCGCCGTGTGACAGCCTGATGCATGTGTGATAATGTAGGACATTGCAAGCCACACGCGCTGCGCCCCTTGTATGCCCAGAAGAAAGCCCACACCGTATACGCTGTATACATACATGTATTAAGATATGTTGCACGCCCTCTTCTATGCGTTGTGCGGTGTACAACAAAAAAATTATATATTTATCGCTCCTAGATGAGTTTTCAAATGCTGTGACCCATCACCAAGCGAGTGCGATAGCGCCACACGGGGGGCACCCTCACGCACCTTGAACTCGCCGTTGCGCACGCGCTTGGCAAAGTCAGCGATCCTGCACAGACGCAGCGCGCATCGGCACGGCGCACACACACGCGCACCACAACTGCTCAGCACCAGCACACGTAACCGCAACCATGAACATGCCTGCCGCCCTGTTCCTGGACCGCAGCCACAGCTGTGCGACACACAAACCACGTTGAAATGCTGCACTTGCGAGCACCACACTCATCACCAGGTGGACAAATCACCCCACAGGCTTCGGCCTGGCATTTTGCCCCAGCCGCGGCAGTGTCTGGGCTTAGCAGCCTTTTAGGATTCATTCACTCATGACCACCACTCGCAAGCACGAATCGCGGATCAACACCATGTTTACCATTTTTTCCCAAGTAGTCAGACAGGGCTGGAAATTGGACCAGTTTTTCCGGTGCCTATCAAAGTAACTACCTCCCACGTTGCTGTGCATTACTGTTCAGCCATACACAAGTAAATTCCAGGGCACATTGCTGGTGTACTTGCGCTCAAGTAATACTTCCAAGTACTTGAAGTAGTTAGTTCAGTGGCTCCCAGAGACCTGCCCTCCTCCCCCCCCCCTTTTTTTATCCTCCCACAGTCTCCGCCCGGGTGACTACTTTGGAAAAATATAGCACCAAGGCACGCACAGCTGCTGCTGTGCGCAAGTGACGGGCATGCGGCGGCGCCGCGCGCGCTGCCACTGCTGCGCCGGGCAATCGTGCCAATATTACAGCGCAGAGTTCAGACCGGGGGTGGGGTGTGTGCGCCACACACACCAACTTCCTGTGCGCAGCCAGACACCTCCGCTGCCAAGCCCAAATGTGACGCTGTTTGGGGACCACAAGTCCCGCCACGGGCAAACCGCGTGCGATAAAGGTTCAAGTAGAGCACACATACTGCATGTACAGTGTTCTTGCAGCGTGATGATGACCAACAACTGGCCACGCCAGCAAAAGCCGCCCTCATGTCATCAGCCACCGAGGACGCATGTACTTGGCACGCCAGCGCTGACAGCATTACATTACGCCACGCGTGCGGTTTGCAGACCGCCGGCGGCGCGCGGCCCGCCAGACCCGCCTCATCGGCTGCTCAGCAAGACCAGCGGCGCACGGTGCGCCACAGATAAAACACACAGCGTGTGCGGCGGAGCTGTGAGAACGCGCGCGTCACACGCACCTGTCGAGCACGTCGTGCACGTCGGGCACCACGTTCTTGCCGTCGACGCACATGGTGGCGTCGCGCGGCGCGCGGAGCGCCACGTGGAACACGGCGCGCCCCTCCGTGGTGTTGATCTTCTCGCCGCTGAACATGGCCGCGCGCTTGCCCTCCAGGTCCGCCGCCTGCGGGCGTGCTCAGCAGAGGGTGTGGGGTGCGTGCTCAGCAGGTGGGCTGTGTGCTCAGCAGCTCAGCAGGAGGAGTGCAATTGCTGGCTGCGCCGTGTGTGCACGTGCGTGCACCAGTGCCACGCATACCAGAATCTACTGGAGTGGCACACGGTGTGAATGCAGTGCTGAGCAGGTGTGTGTGCGAGGAGCGCCGCGCGCAGTGCATGCATTGACGGCGGCGGCGCGAAGCGCTTCCGACAACGATGCGCTCGGCTTGTGCATCAGCCGTGTTCGGGATCGGCAGGCAGTGACAGAAAGCAAGCAGCCCCAAGCAGCGGCACCAGTTCTTCGACGCCGGGTCGGAAACGCACGGATTCGAAGTCCGACTGGATGTTCTAGCATGTTTTGCGGCGCGCGCAACAACTGCTGCACGGCCACAGCAGCTGCTGTAGGGAGAAAGGCAGCAGCAGCAGCAGCAGCAAGTGCGCGGTCCCGCCCCCCCCCCACCTCTGCTAGGTTGAAGAGCATGTCCATGGTCTCGCTGGTGACCCTCTGCCTGCTGAAGTCCAGCAGGATGTCACCGTGCTGGGCCGTGAGGGCGGCGCACCTGGCCTCATCCTGGATGAGGTCTCGCAGGTGCAGGCCGTTGATGGCGGCAACGTGCTCCTTCAAGGCAGCCCAGGCGGCGCTCTGGGAGATGGCTGGGGCGTGTGTGGGAGGGGAGGGTGGCGTGCATGAACGACGTGTGTCAGCAGATTTGGGGCACATGGATTCGCAACCGCGGTTTGGCTGCACACGCATGTGTTGCTGGGCACACAGCGAAAGGGGAGATGGAGGGCACGGTCAGGGGCAGCGGGAGGTGCTCTGCCTGCCGCCGACAACGGCAGCAGGGGATCTATGCACACACCAAACTGCACAAGACTTGGAACAGAACTGGATCTTGCGCGGCGCGGAGCCTGAGAGCACACGCACACCCAAATAAATACATCAGCAGCGCACAATAGCAGGGGCAAGCTGCAGGTAGCTGGCTCACGTGCACTTACAAGCCATGGTGGTGTCAGAGAAGCTCCTCGCGCGCGTCCCGGTGTTGTGCGTGATGAAACTTCGAAACTTCGGGCGTTCATCGGCTGCATGACACCCGGAGGTCAGGCGTACGGTTCGTATGGTTCGCGCACAAGTCAGTTCGAAGACTCGAGTTGCTTGCAGCGCGCGGAGGCGAGGGGCGGTGGCAGGCTGCCCTGGCCAGGCATCCCTCGTGCGGGCAGCGTCGGGGAGCGCTGCTGTAGCTGGTGCTACGCAGGAAGGCGCTACTGCAGCTGCTGCAGGGCTGCAGTCGCTATGGGTGACACAAGGAGCCGCCCCAGGGTGTCAACTGCGGCAGCAAGACGACACCAGCCAGGTGCCGTACGCTGAGGCGAGCCACACCAGGTGCTTGGGGAAAAATAATCAATCAGTGAATGTGATGTGCACTGCGGCGACCCGGGGGCCCTCGGCACACTTTTTTGAAATCAGTTAAAACACTCAATTTGCAAACAGAGTTTATTTTCTGCAGGCTTGACTGCCAACTTGGAGGGTTGTACAGATGTTTTAAAACTGTTACAGTAACTGTAATTGTTACTCTCAAAGTTTTGAAGTTCGTGTATTGGTCATGGAGACATGAGGGCATGTGGGCACCGATGGCAACTACGGGTATTTAGTTGGGCAAGTAGGGTTCGCGCAGCAGCGAGGTGTGCTTGTACGCGTCGAGGTCGGGATTCAATTTGTCTCCGCCGGGAAGGTGGAGGGCCAGTCCGCAATGACCAGCTCCGATATGCTGCGCTGGAGCACAACTGACAGCTTCTGCCGCCAGCGTGCTACGTTTTGAAGTTGAGTAACTTGAAGCTAAGCATAGGTGGTACCTCGTTAATAAGTGGATGCCGGCGCGGCGCCGCTTTGCCCTTTGTCCTGGGGCGTTTGGCCACATCGAACTGCTGCAGGAGCAGTCAGCTGCTGCGCCTGCACACTGGGTGGCTGCAGACTACCAGAGTAGACAAGCTGAAGTTCCTGTAGGATGAGTATGACACACACTGTCACACGGTGGCAGGCGCAACATGGGTTTGTGGTACATCGGCTGCACGCAGCTACTCTCCTAGTGTCACCCACCGTATGGAGCTTCAAGCGGCTTGCATTTGATACCCAGCATGGCTAAGTATTTTAAGAGCTGAAGTTACTACGTACCGGTCTCAAGTCTTATCAGTGATTGGTCTAGATACTTAGTCTAGTATATGAGCGTGTACTCTGGTATATAATAATAAGTCTTGTGGTGGTTGGGCTCACTTAAACGCTGTTCGGGAGCATTACCTGATGTCGACAGCCAAGTGGCACAGTTTTGCCCAAGCATAACATTTGGGGGGCAATGGGTTCAAATCCTGTGAAGAGCGGATTTTTTCACGGATTTGTTTGAACTGGCGGTGGCACGGTCTCCCAATGCGCCGAAGGGGCGTATGAGTTCGCGGTCTGGCGGGTCTGCCAACGCGCCGAAGAGGCGTGTGTGTGGTATGACTGGCTGCGGGACGCTGGCTCAGTCATCGAGGGGAGACTGTGGTGGTTGGGCTCACTTAGACGCTGTTCGGGAGCATTACCCAATGTCGACAGCCAAGTGGCACAGTGCTCTTTTGCCCAAGCATAACAGTCTGTAGCCTATAGGAGTACTTCTTTACTTCAAGTATTTGGCAGAGCATCCTAAACATATTACTTCAAGAACTTGCACTACAACAGTAGCTGCAGTACCGCCGGCACTATAGCATACTTCGTAGTATTTCGAAGTGCTATGGTGATGAGAAGTGGTACCTGTTGTACGAATATGGATATGGCGTTGTCAGATATGCAAAACATGTAGTCTATACATATACCATATGGTATGTAGTTCAGAATAGTATAGTCTACATATACATGTAGTCGATACATATATGTGTGTATGCATGTATGCTGAATGTGTACAGCGTACCTATAATACACATAAAACAGGTATGTCCGTATGCATTATGATATGAAGTACTACGTAGTACACTTTTGTACTTGAAGTTTCACATTCCAGCAATACTTTTACTGCACTGGTGGGAACGCTGCAGTTGCGCTTGTGATACAGTACACATGTACTACACATGCACGCCCCCAAGTGCAAATAAATAAAACTACACATGTACTGCATGTATACTTCGAAGTACATTTGTAAACATGCATACCGGTACGTGCGTCTGGGGACCGCATGTTTGGTCACGCTTTCTAGACAGTGTCACGCGCACACGGCGCCATGTGTACAGGCATTTCCACGCCTAAACGGAGTTTCATAAATTTACACACACGTATATAGATCTATACTTCATATCCGTCAGTTGCTGTAAGGTCGAACTTCCACATACTATTGACAAAGAAGTCATGTGAACTTACAAAGTTGAGAGCCGCCAACTTTGAAGTCTCTTTATTTTGTTGCCTCAACTTTTCCTGAAAATGTTGCTTACAGGCAACTTTATGGCACACCTACTGCATGTGATAACTTTGTCGCCGTACATGTAGACAAATTACAGCAGTCTACGCTAGTCGGCGATGATTTTCCTTAGATCATTGACATACATGGGCCTGGAATTGGCAGCATGTGTAATTTTGTGTCGAGATTTTCACACAGGCTTCGCTCGGAGGTGCGCGTAACCATTGGTAGGTCACCACAGTGAAGGCATCAAGATGACGATGGAGCGTGCACATCCACAACAGCTGCAGTGAGTGGTAGGGCAGGTGTTGCTACAGTAGCTGTACACAGTGGGCTACAGTATGACACACTGGCATCGCGTGACGTCGCCGTCATTGGCAAGTGAGCGACGGTTGCAACTCATTGAGCTTATGAACACGTGTTTTTCGAGGCAGTTGTTTATTGAATGTGCTATCCTACCAACTACTATAACTGTACTACTTTCAACTTGAAGTACACCGATATCAGGTGCTTAATGTGATTGCGATTACAACATGATAAACATGTATGTAGTACAGCAGTATACATCAAATACATTCATTATGTTTGATAAAACTGCTTGGTGAGTGAAAAGCCCTGCTAGTGTGCACAGACTCTGAGGTGCGCGGCTGAAAACAGCTGAGCACGATTTACTGCTTAGCGCAGCCTTGTAGCACACACTCCACAAATAATATATGGTGGTGGTACTGGCTCAGTCTGGCGGCAAGAGTAGGTAGTCACGGTGACCACGGGTTGACCTGTGCACAGACTTCGTTCTGATCTGCTTCAAGTCTGCTTGATCAACATCATGCTGGTGCCGCTGGTGGCAGGCTTCAAGGTACTCAGTCACTGCGGCCGTCACGCCGTTTGTCACAACATGTTGACATGTCGAACTCGCACAGTCAGTGCTTCTGTGCTTGCTTGAGATCATGAACACACTCAGGCTGGTGGCCACCAGTTTGCACTGGCTGCAGCATGTCAGCGGCTGTGGCCTCCTGCAAGTGGCAATGCTCCTGGCTGGCTGGTACCATGGTGGTACTGGTGGTGAGATGACCGATGCATTGCTTGTGATAAGTATTGTAAAATTGAGAACCACTGACGGCATCTATGCACGCAAGACTAAGTTTGAGGTTCACAACATGCAGCAACCGCTGGCAAATACGTGAAGTACTTCTTTGAAGCATACTATTGATACGTCAAGTAGTTACTCCACACCGTGACTATGGAGCACTACAGTACAACGAAGTACATGCACATCATCTTGAAGTATTCATGTCGAAATATTATCATATGGTACTGCAGCATAGCATGTACTCTAAGTCAATTCATGGTGTTAAAACACGAAAAGCGACTCGCATGCCTGTAGTGCTGTATATAAATATTTCAGAAGTATACCTATATACTTCTGAAGTATTGTACATGCCAGTGGTACCTGCAGTGGTTTCTATCTACTAGTAATACAGTACCGGGTTTCATGTAGTGATTCAGCCCGGGGCGGCGCGGCCCTTGGCTTGGACTCATTCGGAGGGCATTGCGCTGTTGCACAAACGCTCATCCCTGTCAGCAGCGCACCAGATGGCACTGTCGCAACGTGTCATGGAGTACATGGCGCTCGGGATCCCTGGTGTGTGGGGGGAGAATGGTTCACCGGGAGCTGGGTAGGGGTGGGAGCAGGGCCCCGGGCCTGGGACGTGGGGTTGTAGTCCATCATCATCATGATGATTAAAATTATTATAATGCTCTGGCAGCATGCCAGGCTGTCTTGAGAGTCAGCAGCTGGTGCTGAGATTTGCCATCTTCAAGTTGTTCACTTAGTCTAGCAGCAGATGTCTGGATCATGCTTTTTCAGGTCGCGTGCACGTACCATATGTACAAAGGGCTTTCCGCAAGCTCTAAGCGGTCTGCGGGTTTGATAAAAGTACTGTATCGGTTCATAAAGGTTTACAGTCACGGTGGCGGCCGCACTATCATAGCGACCTGGCCCGCCGGCGGGGTTGCGACTTATAGAACTTGAAGCCGCCTCGCGGATCCGAGGTACAGTGCATGCACAGACGGTATATATTGTATGCTTGATGTGATCGACGTGTACGTGTATTTGTTTTTGAAGACAGACAGACAAAGGCCAGCAAATTATTTAAAATATTATACTACCTTTATCAAACTTGGCTTGGGGTGCGGCTGAAGAAGATCACTGAGCGCCCTACATGGTACTATCAGCACCGAAATACTGTACAAAAAATTTCTTCAAATAAGAAGTATTGTTATTTCAAAACTTGCTGACTTTTAAGTTGTCAGACAAACAAGAGGGAAGGGGGGCGTGTTTTTTTTAAAGCGCATGTCGTTTTCACAGTCTGTTGATTCACTCTTAGTTACCGTAAAATTTTTATACCGTATAAATAAAGAAATACAGCAACACCAGACTAAGTGTTACTCGGTACAGTGATAGTTAAACACAAACCAGACCTTGTCGAATTTTTTTCAAGTAAGTAAAAATCAAGTAAATAGCAGTAAATATATATATATACTTGGTACTTGGCGTCTCCACAGACCAAGTATTTATTTGTTCTTGGTACTTGATGACTGTTGTAGGGAGCCGCATTTGTAATGCCCTTTGGAGCCTCTTTCACCAGAGGCTGTGGTTTGCTACACTCCCATGTTCAGAGCCCTCGGTCATGCCCGTTCTGTCCT
>JAULBY010090975.1:0-29511 GCA_032358315.1 Ophiocytium majus
GCAGCTCACTCGCTCCCGCAGAAAGTGAGCTGCTGCCAGCTAGTGCCCCCTACGTGCTCACAAAAACTGCTGAGCAAATGCGAAACGCCCTTTGTACGTAGTGATGGGTCGCAGCGTATAAACTTTGTATTATACGCCGTATAGCGTACGCAAATACGGCGTATAGCGTATTCGAACGAACGTATTTATACGGCAAAAATGCCGTATATCGCGCTTTTGGCCGTATTCTTAAATACGTAGGAATGCGCCGTATTTTGTACAGCGTATGCAGTACGTTACACGCCGTGACCCATAACTGTTTGTACGTCGCGTGAAAATGCAGGGCGGTGGCCAAAAATGCGACACGCGGCGTGCATGGCGGTTTGACAAATGCATTTTCAACACACGGCGGCCGTGGCGTACAGCGATGGGTCAGCGCGCAACCATGTAGTACTTGTGTGTTTATCTGTTGTGTTGTGGATGAGACGTGCAGTGTAGGCCAGCATGATGCCAGGAGGTTACGGCTAGTGATGGGTCACAGCGCATACTTTTTGCATTATACGCCGCATAATGTATGCAAACACGGCGTACAACGTATAGAGATGAACGTAATTATAAGGCAAATACGCCGTATTTTTTTGGGGGGGCGTAGAAATACGCCGAACTTTGTACTTCAGTATAACGTATAATGATACGCTATACGCCCTTACCCATCACTAGTTCTCGCCGTGTGTTATACGCCATTACCCATCACTAGATATGGCCGTGTAAGTCACGCGTGTGTTGCGCAGACCATAGTGCTTTGGCCTCAAAAAGTATACCGGCACAGCGCATTCCTAGTGGAATTTCCCACGCCCAAAAACGCATCTTCTGGAGTGGTATTGAGGTTCAGCAACAGCGCGTGACAAATACTTCGGAAAGTAGGTACGAACAACAACAAATCAGACCGTCGATGCGGGTGGCAGAAAACACGGGGGCGCATGCGCACCACTTGGATGAATTCCGTTCCTCGCCATGAGCGCACCTCACTCCATTAAACCTATGCCACCACATGCGCTCCATGCCACTTCATGCACTCCATGCCACTTCATGAATTCCGTTCCGCTTCATGAACTCCGTGCCACGCCATGAACTTTTTTTATTACGGACGCGTGCGGCAGGCCGGCCTCGCCTACGCCGCTGCTGGTGGCCCGGCCCTCCTTCTGCCAGCTGGCCAGCACTGTGTACACTCCATGCCATTTCACGAATTCCGCTTCCGCTTCATGAATTCCATGCCACAATCATGAAACACTCACCTCCATTATGGCTGCGTGCAGCAGGTCGGCCTCGCCTATGCCGCTGCTGGTGGCCCGTCCCTCCTTCTGCCAGCAGAGCACGCTGCCCTCCACCGAGCAGTCGCACGCGCCCCCGCTCTTGGCACCGCCGCCCGCGCGAACATCGGCAACGGCGCCAAAAAGAGCAGCATCGCCCTCTCCGCGTGCTGGCGGTGTGTGCGGCAACAGAGGGGAGGGGGGAGCGGGGGGAGGGGGGGGGGGGCATCAGTGTTCCAATAATGGTGGGTCGCAGCCTATTGTGGAATACAAATGTAAGTGGTTTGAAGTGCGTTATACCTACATATATGGCGTATGAAAAGCGGCTGAAAGTCAAAGGGCGGTGTGGGGGCTTGTGCTGCACAAGCAAGGGCACCCCAGTCACTGCCACCACCTGCGACCGGGGCAAACAAGAGCTCGTATTTTTGTTCAAGCACCTTGACTGGTTGACTTACAAATTGATGTGGTGGCTTGAGCCATCCACTACTGTGACGAATTGAAACAAGCGTGGCAGTGGGTTTGAGGCTGTCAATGCACACACCGGAATAGCCGCCAAAACCTACTACTTCAAGTACTTGAAGTTTATATTTATACTTCAAGTCAAGTAGTTGACCCACATGCAGGCGGCCCCCCCGACTCCCGCCGTGGGAACCGCCAGCAAAACGTACCTGGGTTACTACTTCAAGTTCTTGAGTTTACAACTGCAAATTGTTGAAGTTACTACTTGAAGTTGTTGCAGAAGTTGACTCACAGGCGGGCGGCGGCCCGACCCGCGCCGCAGAAAACGCCAGGGCGGCCGCCCACGCCAGCGCTTGAACCACTTGGGTCACGACTTCAACTTATTGAAGTCATTATTTTAAGTTGTTGAAGTTCCTGCTTCAAGTTGTTGCAAAAGTTGACTCACACGCAGGCGGTGGCCCGACTCCCGCCGCAGCAAACGCCAGGGCGGCCGCCCAGCGCCAGTAGGAGTACGCATCGCCGGGGCACAGGCGGTGCTGTGCTGGGCCCTCCTCTGCGGTGTCAGCCATGACTATGGTGATGGCCGCACTGGAGAATGACGCCGTTCGCGCCGGCGAACGGCTCTGCGGGGTGCAGGCAGCACGCACAGTGTCACTTGTGTGTTCAGCAGTGATGAATCGAGAACACAGCAGCGCAGAGGTTGACATGTGATTTTTGAACGTGGTACTGTGAAAAGTCGCTTGCCAGGCTTCGGCACAGTTTGGGCAGGTGCTTGTCGTCTCGGCATAACATCAAAGCTCAGGCCCCGTGTTACTGGCAACAACAACTCAATGACTGGATTCCGTGCCGCACCCTCCTTACATAAGCCTCCAAGTGGGGCGTCCCAGAGTGGTGCCACCAGCGCCATGCGTCTGGGCATCCTCTAGAGACGCTGACTCGCCTGCTAAGGATTTCACACCCACCAGGTTAACCAGGTTTTGCTCACACAACACAGTGCGCAGGCAGCGGCGTAACTCTCTATGGAGCAGGGGCACTGCTGCAGGTTTGGGGTCAGCGAGCATGCCGGGGCGCGGTGCACCAGGCGCACAGTTGAAGTTACACTTAAACTGATTAATTGAAGTTGAAGTTGAACATGCCAGGATAGGATGCAGCGGCGCACAGTTGAAGTACTGATTAATTGAAGTTGAAGTTGAACATGCCAGGATAGGATGCAGCGGCGCACAGTTGAAGTTACACTTGAGCTGAGTACTTGAAGTTTGAACTTGAAGTTGAGATGCCGGCGCGGTGCATCAGGCGCCAGGAGTGGCTGCCGGGGTCTAACACTTGCGAGTTAAAATATATGCAACCCATGTGTGCACAGCCCGCGTACCTCTACCACACTCCGGTCGGGGCGCGGAAAGACTTGTGCAAATGGCGTGTGCGTGACTGAAAAAAGCATGAACATTGTACAAAGATGCGGTCTCCTTGCTGAGCCACGTACCTGCACCTGCGCAACGCCCAGCAGCGGCACCGGCACGGGCGGGCACAGCAGCGGCGGCGGCTGCTCCCCTCCAACAACGTCGTGCCTGTCCTGCAGAGCCACCGCGCGTTGAACTTCGACTTCTCCAAGGGGGTCTAGCACCGATCCCACCCTGGCGGCAGCAGCGCAGGGCAGAGGGCAAAGGCGTGCTCAGCAGCAAGTGTGCAGGGCCTAGCTTGCATGGTCTGTAGAGTAGCGGTGCTCACCAGAAAGCCCTGCAGGAGCAGCTAGCAGTAGCTACAGTTCACCTAAACTCACACGAGCATCGCTCGTGACGCCCCTGTCAATCTTGCTGTGTGCCCCTCACCTCCTCCGCACACCTGTGAGCATACTGTACAAGAGGTGCACCACAGCAGCAGCAGCAGCAGCGCTGCCACAGGTGCTCAGCAGCAGCCAGCGCCCGCCCTACTCACCTGCGCCCTCGCAGCTCCACCCTGACGGCCACATACCCCTCTCCCCCCTGGCCCGTCGAACCCACGCCTCCCAGGGCTGGCACAGTCGCCGCCGCCCCCCCCCCCCCCCCCCACTCCGACGGGTACCTCAGAAGCCCCGGGCCGCCGCCTGCAGTCGAAGCCGTGAGCGCCGCCAGTGCCGCCAGCCCCCTGCCGCTAGCCCTCCCGCCTCCAAAGCTGCCGCCGCCGCCGCCGCCCGCCGCGGCATACACGTAGGTGAACTCGGCCGCGGCGTCTCTGGCTAGGGAGGCCGGCACCGCCGCCGCCACCGCCGGCTCCGCAACATCCTCGGCCGCGCCGTCTTCACCCTCTGCGGCGCCGCTTCCCCGGTCGACAGTGCTGGTGGTGCGTGCCGTTGCCGCCCCGCCGGCCGCATGCCGCCGCAGCAGCGCCTGCGTGCGCTCGTGCAGCGACGGCAGCGCGGCGGTGGGCGACGCTCCTCCGCTGCCCGGGTCTAAAGAACCGGGGCTGCCGGGGGGTGACGCTCCTCCCGTGGCGTGCACCTTCTTGGACCCCCCCCTGGGGGAGCGAGGGCGCGGGGCGGCGGCGTCTGGCGCGGGCTGAAAGAGAAAGCTTGCGGGCACGCGAGACCAGGCTTCCAGGTCGGCAGCTGAGGTGGCGGATGGGGCACTGGTGATCTGCAGGCAAAGGGGCACGGGAGGAGTGCATTGGGCGGCGGTAGGGGTGCGTGGTGGGCGTGCGTTTTGTGGCGCAGCTGACGGTTGTGAGGGTATTGCGAGTCGGCCGTGGTCGTCAGTCAACATATGGATGACTCGGGAATGTAGGACACGCACATGCCATGAAGTATGATGTGAGTGCGGTACAGTATGCCAGTTTGTGGGCAAGGCACCGCCCGCGGCGGTGCGCAGCAACATGGCGTGCCGCCCACTTTACGCCCCGGCTGCAATGCCTACACGCCTTCCACTTCAAGCAACCTGCCGCCGCGACACGTGCGCGCACATGCGGCCATGCCCTCTCTGTTCGAACCCGATACCGCTGTGAGCGCCTCACCCCCGTCTTCTCAACTTCAACTAACAGCTTCAACTAAACTTCAACTTTGACTAAATTTCAACTTCAACTAAACTTCAAATTCAACCAAACTTCAACTTCAACCCCACCTGCAGAGACGCGTGCTCCTGTATGCTGATGCGCAGCTTGAGCCTGCCCTTGCCATTCGCCACGGGGTGCCACTCGTTCCTCTCGCGCGGCGGCAGGGGCGGCGGCCCCCGAACACCGTTCTCGGGAACGGGCGGTGGCGCACGGTTCACAGGAAGGTTCCGTAGGTCGATGCGGACTTCGCCCAGCGTGTCGTTGGCGGATCTGTCGTCCTGGTCCCACAGCTGCAGTCAGGGGAGAAAAAGAAAGTGTGTGTGATGCGCTGGAGCAGCAAGTGCTCAGCAGGAGTCCTGACAGCAAGTGCTCAGCAGGAGTCCTGACAGCCCAGGGAATGAGGGGTTTGATGGGTATCGTGCATGTGGTACATGCTCGCTATACCTGGTGTTGATTGGCAATGCACTGCTGTGAGTACGGAACAAGATTGTACTTGTGCGCACATGACTCTTTGTATTCGGAGTATAATGTACAGTGCACTCGTGATTTGGTGCGGGGTAGTGTCGCCCCCCTAGCACCCCCCACTAAAGCAAGACCCGCACTCAACCAACTAGGGCATTGTATATTGCTTATACAGAATGATGTGGTCTGTGACAAGTCTCTGGACTCCGCACTAACCCGCATACCGCACTATCATCAAGCGCACTAAATTACGAGTGCGGTGTGCATACAAGTTTCGGTGGCGACAGCGCCATGAGTGGGGAAAAAATAATATGTACCTGCAAATTAGAAAAATGTTATGTACTACTGTAGTATACACAAAAAAAAGTAGAAGCATACAAAAAACCTACCTCGCACAGCAGCTCCCACTCCAGGCTGAGCAGGGGAAAGGTGAAGGTCTCGTGCCACGCGGGGCTGGTGGTGCGCTTTCGCACGGCCGTGCAGCGCGACATCCCCGCCAGTCTTAGCTGGCAGTAGGGGTCCGAGCTCAGCACGTCCGCCACACGCAGGCCCTCCGCCCGCACCACCTGTTGGCCCCGAACAGACACACCAAAGGTCACAAGTCAGCGCGCGTTGCACAGGCATGAGGTTGAAGTTCGTGTGCTCACGTGTGTGGCTTGCAAGAAGACAGGTCATGGGAGCCGGCGTGAAGCAGTGGGCCAGGCACGATCCCCGTACAGACATAGTCACAGCTTCGCACGGGCAGGAGCAAGAAGTGCCGCATGCAGGCAGGCCTGAACGGCTGGCAGGCATGCAGCTCTGATGTGTTGAATTTGTGGGCATGCCACGGCCCAAGTGCAGCGGGTGCCGGCATGCGGCATCGAAACCGGCAAATTGTGGCCCCGTTAAAGGCATGTCGCATTGGCGCAAAATTTCGCCGGGCAGGAGAGGCGGACAGGGGGATAATCGGTGTAAGTGTGCATGTCCAGTGCACTTGAAAATTGTATGTATACAGAAAGACTTGAAGTTCGCGACTGGGAAGTGGCAGGGCCCGCCAAGGTGCCGCAGCACTCAGAGACCCATGGCGAACTGCCGCCTTTTGCCAGCGCGCCACGGCAGCTGTAGCTCACCTCCACTGCGACAGTGTACAGGGGCTTCATGGCGCCGCCGTCCATGGGGGTGTCCACAACGCTACTCAGCAGCAGCAGCACAAATGCGCACGGCAGAAAAAATACACACACAAAAATGGCAACGTCAGAATGGTGCCCGTGCAATAGATGACACAGCAGACGCGCTGCCCGTGCAACCAATGAGGCAGCAGGTGTGGACCGCAGGCGCACTGTGACAGTCCACCATTCTTTATTTTTCTAGGATTGTTGAAATTTTTTGAAGACCGATTGCTGGGGATAATGTTGGTATATTATTACGTGGTGTTCAAAACGATGATATTCAACGTGGTATGGTACTAGCTAAACCAGGAAGAATTACTCCACATACCTTTTAGTGGTCTCTGGTTGCGGTTTAAGTTTCTGTTCACTGCCTCTGTTGGAACTGTGTCGGCACAGTGTCCCATCAATCCAGAGACAGTGAGTTGCCAGCAACACCAAACACTGCTCTGCACGTGACCAGACCAGGGTCAGTAGATGCCCTGCAAGTGCAGTAAACGCCTTCTGTGCCCATAGTGTCGCCCCTCGCGCCCCTCCAGTTCCAACTTACACTGCAAATGGGCATGCGACAGACGGCTTCAACTCCGCTTTTCGAATTGCACAGGCTGGATGCACACTCAGCGAGGTGTAGGTCACCTGCGTGAAGCAGAGTTCAAGCCTGGTCTTACACACTTCCATTTGCAACTGCACCTCCAGTCAAAACTCGCAGGGGCGCGGCGGGAGGGGGCGGGGGGAGAAATAGGCACAAGCCGGGTACATGAAGCGTTCAGGCGCAGGGTGTCACCACAGGTGCCTGCCTTTGCGGCGGTCAGGATGGCCACGAGAACCATGGCATAATGCACTCAGCTGCTGTGACTACCAGGTACTGTTAGCTAATACTACGTAGTACTACTGTAGTACTAGGAAATACTTGAAGGTATGGTATTAATGCACTTACAGCATCGAGAGGGGTAGAAGCGTGCTCACCTGCCCTCGGGTGCTGGATCCACGAACGTCACATAGCGCCGAAGGTGCTACGAGGGCGCAAGAACAGAAAGTGCACCCGCAACAGGCAGCAGTATATAATGAATACTTCAAACAGTGGATAAATCAGGTACTTCAAGTTTTTCTTGAACTACCACTTCCTTTGTGCCACAGACTGACTGCCTTTTTCAAAGCCCCAATGGTGTGACTGCTGGCGCAAGCCCATCATTTCTTCCGGAACTGCAACTACTAGACCTACTTTTTGAGGCTAGGAAAAAAAACAGAACATGCAACCAGCCAGCACAATCATTATTGCGTCAAGCAAATAACAAAGCTTTTCAAAACCAGCCATTTCTCAAATACTTTGAAGTGCACGTAAACATTTAGAAGTACACCGGTACAGCTTATCACTTGCTCCTAAGAAAATACCAACAGGTAATGGCTTGCAACAAATAACGATGTCCTTGAAAGGTACCGGTACTTGTTTGCCTTCAGGTACCCCAACTTCAACTGCAACTTGCACTTGCTGAGCACCGCCACCCGCCCACACCGCGCCCACCTGCAGCGGCTGCAGCAGCGGCCGCGTCTCCGCAGTGCTCAGTGCGCTCGTATCATGCTCCTGCAACAGATAACAATGTCCTTGAAAGGTACTTGTTTGCCTTCAGGTACCTCAACTTCAACGTCAACTTGCACTTGCTGAGCACCGCCACCCCCCCACACCGCGCCCACCTGCAGCGGCCGCAGCAGCGACCGCGTCTCCGCAGCACTCAGCGCGCTACTGTCGTGCTCCTGCAACAGATAACAATGTCCTTGACACTTGTTTGCCTTCAGGTACCCCAACTTCAAGTTGCACTTGTACTTGCTGAGCACCGCCACCCGCCCACACCGCGCCCACCTGCAGCGGCCGCAGCAGCGACCGCGTCTCCGCAGCGCTCAGCGCGCTCGTGTCGTGCTCCTGCGTGCGCCCGCCCGCCACCTCCGCCTCCACCCTCACCAGCACCATCCCCTCCTCCACAGCATCACTCTGCAGCACGGGCTCCGCTCCCGCCGCCGCCGCCGCCGCCGCCGCCGCCCCCGCCCCCTCCTTTCCCCCTGTGATACGAGCCATGAGGCGGGCGGTTCGGGAGGGCGCGCCTGGCGCCAGTGGAACGGCTAGTGACTGCGAGCGGGAGAGGGCGTCGCTGATGGCGGCGGTGGCCACTAGGGTCCTGACAAGTGGTCGGTCTTTGTGGCGCGAGTCGAGCTCCACGCCGACGGGCACTGTTGGGTCGATGGTGACCTGGGTGGGGCGGGGGTCGCGGGCGGTGATGGGGTGTGGTGCGCAGGCGTTGGTGTGAGGCATTGCATGCGCCAAGCATATGTGTATACATGCATGTGGTACGCATGTGTTATGTGGTGAACCAGACGTACGAGCGCAACTTCTTGAATATACGCATGTTATAAGTACTTCTGAAGTAAGTGCCATAGCCGGCAGTGTGTCGTAGGAGTCGTGTTTTACTCCATGCACCATATTTGTAACATCTATGTTCAAAAGGCTCCAACAGGCTGTCACGCCCGGACGCTGCCGTAGCTGGAAAAAGTGCCAGACCAAGGCCTGCGGCGTGGTTGCCCCCTTGCTCAGCTGCACGTAGCCCGCGCATATAGCACTGCAGATGGCAGCTGCCTGCAAACCATTCACGCATGCCTGCGCCATTGTCACGGGTCGCAGGTGAGAAGCCCTGCTACGTCTAGCTAAGTCTGGGCAGAAAGTGACGGACACGCGACCAAAATAGGCACATGCCCCAGGTGGCAGTGCGTGACCGCAGGTACAACATGCGGGGATGCCACTCGCCAGGCACCAAGTCTACCCCCCCCTGCCCTGCCCGACACACTCAGCCATGCCCCCCACTGCTCTCCCTACCATAATGAGAGAAGCGGGAGGCGGCCGAAGTTGTTCTCCTGCTCTGGCCATCTTTCGACATGTATTACCCTCATACTTGTAAGTATAAATAGAAGTAGTTTCTGGCTTTCGCAGTCCAAGAGGCATTGACGGGGGTGTCTAGCACCGAGTTACCTCTGCGCCTGGCCAACCATATTATTTTAGGAGCAGTCACTTTTGAAGTAACCTTTTCGAGCACAATACTTACGTTTCATTCTTTTGGAGCGGCAGTTCCGATTTTTTGGGGGGCTGTCTAGGGATTCCTACTGGTGCCATAGCCCACCTTGACCATGAGCCGCCCCTGCAAGCGCACTGGGCCCGTAGAATCCGGCGGCTGAAAGTGCACACAGGGGCAGGGAAGCATGCACGCCTTGTGAGTGGTGCTGCAAGTGCGGCACGCAGGCTGCATGCGCGCACACACGCGTGCTGAGCCTGTGCAGTCCAGCGCTGCGAACGCACAGAAACATACCCTAGGTAGCAGTCACGGACGCGAGTGCGCCCTACAAGCGGGCATGCATGGCATGTTGAGTGCGGATGCGGCGGGCACAACACACGTGGGTGGGCAAACACGTGTGCGTGCTGGGCCTTCGCAGCAGGCGTGCTGCGGCGTTCACAAGTGCGGTGCGTGCTAATGTGGGCACGCGGCCATGTATGTGTGCACACGCGGTGGGCAAGACACGTGTCCGCAGTTGCTCTGGCCGCCAAAGCCCTGCGCTGCACATGCCAATGCACCCGGCCTTGGCACGCCAGAGGTGCTGTCATGTGCGCCGGTACCAGCAGAATACAAGTGGCTGCGCTGCTTCCAGACGCAGCATGAATGAAAAGCCGCGCGCAAACTTGGCCCATGTAGATAAAATGCCACATGAAAACGATTTCGAAAAAGGGCGAGAGCATGGTTATTTCCACTGGTACTTCAGAAGTATTATTTGCAACTGGTGTGCTTTAGCACCGTATCATTGATATCACCCACCAGAAATGGCAGGGCGCACGCAAGCGCATCCGCAGCCATGTCCAGCGGGCGCGCCGAGGCTTTGCCCGGGCCGTACAGCCCAACCACCTGTTCATGCACGCATGCAGTCACATGCACATGATAAATGATGATGTTAACCGCCATGCACCATGGCAGTGGTAGTACAACAAGCACATGTTAACGCACATGGCCGTGTTTCGACTGGCATGTGCAATGGTAGTTGGACGCCGTTGATGTACATGCCACGGCGCTTGATGACAGGGTTTGCAGATCTTGATTGGCCGAGGCATGTGCTCCAATGATGAATGGTGTGCAAAGGGTGACGCATCGCACATGCGTGCATCGTGGCTGTACTGGCTGCCAAATGCACCCGCCACACTGGCATGTTCACACAACGGAGCCTGACGCAAGGGGCCCAAATGGAGGTGGCCACATGCACTTGAGCAAAGAGGGTATTTGTAAATATCTACAAATACATCAAACTACGTAGCAAAGTATTCATAGCGCAGCTGTGACACAGGTGCCGCACTCTGCTCAGCAGCATAATCACAACCACCGGCACGGCATGCTGCTGCAAGCTCCAGTCACCAAAAAATACCAACCACCACACATGCTGCCACCCGGTCGCACTCACAGTGCTGTGACGCACACTTATAGTATTACTCGCGACTTGTGAGCAAGTCATGAGTCACTCTACTTGTGAGTTGTGGCACTGGGGCGCAGCCATGCGGCCACCGCCAGGACTCTTCACTAAGAAGCACGTGGTTCAAAATTGCAGCGCTCAGGCATCTACATACTTCAGTAGTTGCACAGCTATAAATAACACGGGTAATGGCACAGAGGCGCGAACCGGAGCCTTTTCTCCGCTGACATACCTGGACATGGTGCGATGCGCAACTGTGCTGCCGCCCAAAAGCCGCTCCGGCCTCGCTCTTCATTCCATATTCGATTCAATACACAGGAGCGAGGGCATGGTGCAGTACAAAGGCATGAGGTGACACACTGCCGGTGAGAACCGCCTTCAGTGATTTGTGGGCACCAACAGTCGTGTCACATGTGCATCGTGCACGCGCTGAGGGTACAGGAGTTATAGTTCAAGTTGTAGTTTGAGAAGTTGTGGTAAAGAAGCAATGTTCGAAAACGCTTCTTTTGAAGTAGCACCTGCGCACGCATCAGCGGTGGCTGCGCCACACGTGGTAGTTACAGGAGACCTCCAAAGTAGAGGCGACTAAAGACAGCCCTGCCCTTCACTTCAAAGAACCACACGTCACATCTCAGTGAGACCGCCCAGTCATGTGTCTAGTGCAAGTAAATACTTATGAAAATAAGTAGTTGACTATTCTTTTGAGCCCAACTATTCTTTTGAGCCCCAGTCAAGAAGATGTGATGTAATAAGCTCCTAAGTGCCTCCCTCACCCCTGGAAGAGGTTGGGCCTGAAAAATGTGCCAATTTTTTCCCCCTTAGAAGTGCGCAAACACTGTCAAACAATGGAACCGACAACAGAAGCATCTGTGACCAGCAAAAAAAAACAGCCTGGGAAAGTAAAAAGCCGAGCACCAAGTTAAGGGGGTGCAACTAGTTAGCAGCGATCCTGCATGATGCCGCTACACACAATTCACGCCTGAACTGCTTGACACTCTGCAGCAAACCGAGGTATGTGCCTTTATACTTCATGACGTACATGCACTACCTCCAAAACATGTAGCGCTGGCTCGGCCTGATGGTACCAAAATAAAAATAAAAATAGACCTGGTCTTAACAGCACACACACACCTGGCATGCTCCTGCAACTGTAGATAGCCTGACTTGTGGTGTGCAGGCCATTTTGATGATACTCATCGTGTACGCATGCATGCATGTGACATTTACTGCAGTTTGTGCGCATGAATGCGTGTTTACAAGCTGTTGGCGGTTCACCGACCCACATCATGCAATCTGACCAAGGGGCTTGGCAGTACACTGTACTAATGCCAAACAATGCCGTTCCAATCGCCCAATAATCTGTGTCAACAGCCATAACTGCTGCAATCACAGTAACTCAATTGGAGCAGTGCTGCTGTCAATTATGCAACAGGTTCCAGGATCTGCACTGCTGTAAGACGCCACCAGATCAACAAACGCACCTCTGCCCTCAACTTGAAGTGCCAGCCCAACATCAGCTGCAAAACCACTGCTACTGAGTGCATATGTATGCACAGTGTGTGCACCAGCACCACCTGCGCCCTAGGCACTGGCGCTGCTGTTGGCAGCACCCAACCTTCGTGTAACTTCCACCTAAACAATACAACAAGCCAAGAGGCAGCCAAAAGGCAGCCAAGAGGCAGCCATGCGCAGCAAATGCCACCACTCTCATGCTCAGCAACAACAAAAATTGTACACTTCCTCTGCTGAGCACACACACACACACATACCTGCAGCCACCCCACAGTCTCCGCGCCCGTCACCACCATGGGGTACACCTCGCCATGCAGCACAATCTCCAGTGCCAGCGTGTCCGGCAGCAGCCGCACAGGACCGTCCCCCCCCACCCCCGGCCTCGCCGGCAGCGCGGGCGCCGCCTGCGGCCGCGGCGGCAGCGCCGGCCGCCGCTTGTGCGCACTGCCGCCCTGCTGCTGAGCAGCATCGTCCTGCTCCTGCTGCTGAGCAGCGGCCTGCTCCGCTTCGCTGAGCAGCCGCCGCGCGCGCGCGTGGCGCCGCCGCCTCACCACGTCCTTCCCCCCCTCCGCGGGAGGGAAGTGAAAGTCCTCCGGTGCCGCATTGAACGCGCTCGCGTATGCCCAGCCGGCGTCCGGATCACAGCTGCCCGCCCAATCAAAATCCACGGTCCACGTGGTGAGCCAGGCCCAGCCCGGGGGAGGGGCTTTTGGCAGCGAAGGGATGCCGCCGGAGCCGTCCTCGTCGCAGAAGGGCGATGGGTCGCGTGGGCGCAGGCGGCCTGTCCAGCCCTTGAAGGGCGCGCGGCGCTGGTTTTCAAACTTGAACTCGGTCACCTCCATGGGTGCTGGTGTTGGTGAGAGGGGTGGTGGCGGCTGCCGCTGGTGCGTGCTGTTCACAGTGTTCCCAACTGCTGCAGGAGGCCGCTAGTGGGCGATAGGAAGTTTGCGGGCTTGTGGTGTTGCCAGTGGTGCTGCTATGCTTTGAAGAAAAAAAAAGGGGGGGTTCTTGCTGCTGCTGCTGCTCCTGCCGAGCAGAGTGGGCTGCTGAGCAGCGGCGCCACTGTCGCTGGCTGCTGCTGCTGCTGAGGTTGGGTGGTGTTGGATCCCGGGCCAGTGGGGCGTGAGAGACGGGAGGGATGAGCAAGCAAATGGACGGCGCAGCCTGGGCGGCTGCCTAGTCACTCTGAGGGAATCTAGTCATTGGCGACACGTGACCCTGTGCTGCCCCTTGTGCCTGTAACGCACGAGACGGCAGTTGAGCGCCCACCACCAGGTGAAGGCCCGCACTCAGCGCAGCGGTCGGACGGATTATCGAACAGCAGAAGCATCTGCAGAGCCAGCAGCAGCTTCCATATGCAGCAGCACCTAGTGCAGTGGTGCTGCAGAGCAGCGCTCTGAGAGCACTGTGCTTGTGCAGGCGCTGACAAAGTAAATCTTGGCACACACCTTCCACCGCGCCCACTGCTGCTGCTGGCGGCAGGCCAGAGGTGCCTGGGCCGAGGCCCGCTCCAGCGGTGGCCGGTCACCTGCTCCCGCCCTGCTGCCTCCTTGCTGCCTTCAGTGCTGTCGATGTCTGTCAGAGTCAGTCAACTGCACACACACCGCCGGGCTTCACAGCCAACGTTCTCGGTGTTGGCGTACGCACACAGTTGAACTCGTGAACACCAGTGCAGAACCCCAAGCCAACAGGCGAGCCCACGGGGCGGCAGAGGCAGTACTAGCCAGCGTCAGTCCAACACGTCACGGCGCCTGGGCTAGGCTTGCAAGCGCGCAGGCAGAGCCCATGCCGGCCTCCCAGCAGCAGAGGGGGCGCCGCCCCGAGCCTTTGCAACAGTCGAGCGATCCAGGAGCGGCACAGGCAAGGCCACCCTTGCAGCCACAACAAGCAGAGGGCCAGCCCCTGCTTGGTGGCGACGGGGAGCGGCCTTCGGGGGGTGTTGGCGCCAACCTGAGGGCGCTGTTCAGCAGGCTAGCGCTGGGCGGCAGCAGCAGCGGCAGCAGCAGCATTGGAGCCGCCGCCCAGCCGCCGCAGCCACAGCCCGCACAGCAGGAGAAGCAGCAGCCGAGGCCGGAGCCTCGCAAGAGGGATCGCAGCACCGGCAGCAGGCACAGGTACAGGGACCAGAGGGGCAGCTTGGACAGCGCCTATGAAGACGCGGCCGGGCTGGGCGACAGAAGCTCCCCTCCCTACTCCCCCATGAGTTTCACATCGGGTCTGCTTGATTCCCGAAGGTGGGTGGGTGCTCGTTTCCGTGTTGCGTGCGTTGCGTGACGCACGCAACACGGAAGCTGGCGACGGCGAGGGGAGGCATGAAGCTGGTGCTCGCGGCAGCCTACTGCCCTGGCAAGCATCACCCAGCATTTCTAGCGTTACACGTGTCCACGTTGCATAAAATTGCAACGATATAGATCGGGTTGCGATAGGTGCACCAGTTGCTAAGCAGGTGTGGTTGGAAATCTCGGGAGACTGCGATGCTCGCGCTTCGCAACAAGTGCAAATTCATGGCGTGTGCACACATGATGAGGGTTGTGATGTGCTGGCCTGAAAGCAGCACGGGAGCCTCTTTGCCACCGATCGGCAAGCAGGAGCAACGCAGGAGATCCATGACAGCCGCTGACCGTGCGGGCTGTTTGAAGTTAAAGTTGAAGTTGCCCGTACCTTATATATTTTTAAGTCTGCCATTTTGCTTACACATTCATGACTTACCATACCTCTATCTTCTTGGCACACACGGCAGTACTGCGTACACACCGTGCGCCAGCAGTACAGTAGCAATATATGCCTGGCATCAGTCTGTCAAGCACAAGTGTGTGCATCCCACGAGGCCAGTCGCGTGGTGCACGTCACGTGGCTGCACACGCCCACTCAACTCCAGGCACTGGTGCGGGCTGGTGGTACCTGCATGGCTCTCGCCGACCACTGCTCGAAACTGTTGCTGGCTTTCAATCAACCTTCACTTCTGCCTTTTTGTGTGTGTGTCTGTGTGCGCAGGTGCAAGAGGCTGGAGAGCTACGACTTTTTCCAACCGGAGTGGGTGAACCTGGACCTTTTCCAGTCGCATTCCGCGCTAGCGCAGCAGGACTTGTATGTGCTGGAGGGGGAGCAGCAGGGGGCGCACCTGTTCATGCAGTGAGTGAACCACGGCAACTGCCCACGTCAGTACACACAGTGCAGTTGTTTTGGTCTTGCGCAATTACCCGGGTGTTTCAAGGGAAGCACAATTGAAGTTGCCGCGTGGCAGCTAACCGGCCATGTTGTGGTTCCATATATACACAGAAAGCATGGCTGTTTGCTGTCAGTCTGTCAGTGCACCAGATGTGCACCTACTCCGCTGAGCAAAAGCCACATGGCGGCCAGTGCGGGCGGGCGGTCTGTTTGCACCTCTCACAGCAGCGTACACGGAGGCCATGCCTGCCAGCCACGAGATTTGTTTGCCATGGACTTTGAGTTGCTCGCACGCAGTTACACTGGTGCCAGCATGTGCACTGCACAAGGTTTTTTTCTCGGCAGCCCCCTGCCCTGCACCTTGGTGTGTGCAGCAGCAGTGCATTGGTGCAGCAACCCGCACGCCATGGACTTTGCAGCAGGTCGTCCACTGCACCTGGTGAGGTCGTCTGCTTGCGCGTGTGCCAGCTGGTCCAAGCGCACCCCAGTGGGCATAATTGAGCTGCGTGGACTGCCTGTGGTGTGTGTGCCAAGCCACTGCCCCTGTGGCAGCTGTGCTCTGTGGCAGTGTTGCAAACGGCGCGCTTGGTGATGTTTTTAACACCAGCCTCCACCCGCCGGGATGTCGGAGCACCATGCTGCTCGTATGGCTCGTTTGCAGCTGACATTGTGCACATAGTATGTTGCGCACATATTCGTAAGTGGTTACATGATAAGTTAGAACTGTATACACTGTACTTTTGAACATCAATATTTCAGAGGTATACATATACCCTACAGTGTACTCATGGTCGCTCTTTGTCTGCTGGCGTGTGGCGGGGCCTCCAGGCGGCTGTGGCGCATGGTCCAGGTGCCGGTGCTGCTGGCGATGGTGGCGGGCATGACGGCGTGCTTGGGTTGGGTGCTGGAGTGGGCCACCCAGACATTTATTGTTCTCAGGTGCGCGTCACAAGCCCATGCTCAGCAGCTGTGACGGACAAGGTTGGATTCACACGTGGCGTCTACGATGCTGTGGTGGCTTGGTTTTTATGCTTGTGTTTCCAACAAGAGAGCTGTGACTGAGCTGTAGGCACAAGCACTTTGACTCACTCAGTCGTCGTTGAGCGATGGTGCTGATGTGCAATGAGTGCTATCTGGTCAGACAGATTGAGTGCTGAGCAGTGGCGTGAGACCAAGCACTCTGTGCAACAGTAATGGTGTGGTGCCATGTGCACTTTGTGGCTGCCCTTCTTGTTGGGGGCAGTCAGGTTAACATTGTGCGCGACTCTGTATTACTGTACATGAACGCATTGTACCATATGTAATGGTATAGAAGTACATGATATTTATCCACATGAATGTGTACTAATGAGTACATCTGTATGTACATTATACTTCAAAAGTATACAATTCACATATACGGTATGTATACACATTCTACAATGAGAGACGTGGCTGGGGCCGTCCCGTGTAATGCTAACGGCCTATAAGTGATACTCAGGCGTTGCATGCTGCCATGTGTATCTGCACCTGCAGGCAAACGACATCGCCATTGTCATCGCGCACTGTGTTGCCAATAGTACCTATGAACTACTTCAGAGTATTGCTGCTTTGCACGATCATGAGTTTCACTCACCGCCTGTGCGTGTTGCAACCCAACCAGAGAGAGTGTTGCAGGGCTACACATATTTTTGGAAAACAAACTTAACAGCGAAATTGTGCAAAGCATCGATTCAGCATAGAGGAAGGGTGCATGCTATACATACATACTAGTGGAGTAGTACACAGTATATGCTTTTTTTAAGTGGCGTGGGTATGCTGCGGTGAACAGGAACAAGGCATTAGTGAATTTCGCTAATTTTGGTGGTGTGTGATATCAGTACAGTACTGAGTAAATGTACAGCAGTGTGTGATATCAGTACAGTACTGAGCAAATGTACAGCAAGTACATCTATGTACAAACATGGTGGACGCCTCAGGGTTCTATGGCAGGTGTATGTTTAGATTTACTTGCTGCATGTGTGATACCACGTGGTGAGCTTGGGCCGCCGATAGGTGCGGCTAGTCACGCCATGTGAAAGAAACCTAAAAGGCTGCTAAGCCCAGATACTGCCGTGGCTGGGGCCAAATGCCAGGCCAAAGCCTGTGGGGTAATTTGTCCACCTGGTGAAAGGACCAGACAGCCCCCGCACGCGCCGGTCAGTGTCCTTGAGGGCTAGGGATGATTCAGAGTACAACTACCGACAGGGCTTACTATGTGTCATCAGCCCAGACTGCAGTTACATTCCTGTGTGTTTTATTTTGGTTTGCTCCGCAACCCATTCATGACTTTCCACGGCCTATGCGCACCAGGTTGCACACTGAGGCCGCGAGCTTGCCTGAGCGCTCGTGACTAGGGACAGCCACAGCGTACAAACTTCGCCTTGTGCGCTGTATTTTAACGGATGTGAACATGGCGCATGGCGGTATTAAAAATGAACGTAATTTATTTATACAGCATACGCAGTTGATTGCGGTTTTTGGGTGTAGAATTATGCCGTTTTTGTACTTCAAGCATAACGCATGAAATGCGTTGTACACCGTGACCCATCACTGCACATGACTGGCAGCGCCTGTCAAACGCCGCCCTCTTTCCGCCCAGCACTACCAGTTATGTCTTGAGTACATCATCAGCAGCGGGCGGCAAGAACACGCACGCTCCGTGCCGCCGCAAGCCCTTTGCACCATTGCCGCCGCTAATATCGATGCCTGCCAATCTACACCTGCAGGTCGCAAGGTTTCTACACATAACCTGTACTTCAAGTAGATGATTTTCCACAATGCCTGCGCCAGGCTGCCGTCACGTGCTGCTTCTGCTGCTGCTGAGCACGTCCATCCCCCTGCTCGCGCTGCGCTGAGCAGAGAAACCCTGGTGCCAGCCAGCAGCAGGGACGAGGCACGGCCCCTGGCGTACGGGAGCGTGTGCTTTTCCTTTGCCATGGCCTCAGCACTCATCACGCAGTACCTGTGCCCAATCGCGTCGGGCGGCGGCGTGCCGGAGATGAAGACCGTGCTGAGGTGTGCCGCGGCGCCTGTGTCTCTCATGTTGAAGTTGAAATTGAAGTTGAGGTTGGTATCTGTGCCGCTTAGGGGAGCCGGGAGGCGCTGCCTGTGCTGCGCGGCGGCCTGAGCATCGGCAGTCTGCAGGTTGACATGATGCGAGGGTGCGGCGCAGTTCATTTGGGTTGTGCACTTGAAGTTGAGAACTGTGTTGCAACATCACTTTTGCCGCCAACACATGTACATGTACTTCAGTTGTTAACACACACGTTGCAGACGGGCAGATTGGTTTGCCATGCTGGCACTGTGCCGTGTAGCATGTCCAAGTGTCTACCCGTTGCCGGCTGTACACGCCGGCTTGCAGCTCACCAGCACTTGTACGTAGGGCTGCTGTGCCCGCGTGCTAATAGCGAACTTCACGCCTCCCCCTTATTCCTCTGAGCCTGCTGGCTGCCTCCCCCCCCTGCTGCCGCTGCCACCGCCTGTGGCTTCTGCTGAGCAGCGGGTCCATCAACCCGGCGCTTCTCAGCCCCTTGCTGGTCGTTGTCAAGGTGAGAGGCACAAAAAAAAACGCGCAGACACTATCGCCAGCTGCTGATGCATGCCGTGCGCGCTCCCATTCCATGCCAGGGCGCTGCTGAGCACAGTGATGCATGCAGTGCGCGGTGCCATCCAGTTCCCGGGTCCCGGGCTCGCAACTTCAACCCACCAGTGCCTCAACGGCAGCAGCGGTTGCGCATGGCTTGTTTGCTTGCCGCCGCCCTGCTCCCTGAACACATGCCGGAAACCCACAAAGCCACCACATCACTGTCACCCGCAGTGCTGCTGCGTCTTTGCCCGCACCGACAGCGGCAACACCTTCTAATTACTCAGGCGCTGGTGCCAATATGTCACTCTCACCTGCACTGCTGCTGCGCACTTGTCCCCACCAACAGCGGCAACACCTTCCCCTTTTTCTGTTTTAACTAATTCAGCCGCTGGTGCCTGCCCCTGCGTGGCGCCGCACCCGCAGCTGTCTGGGCTGGTGCTGGCGGTGGCGGCCGGTTTGTCTGTGGGGAAGGAGGGTCCACTCATCCACATGTCGTGCGCCATGGCGGAGCTGGTCATGGCGCTGCCTGCGTTCCGTTTTGTGCGCCTCAACGCGCCGCACGTGAGTACCCCCCCCCAAAAAAAGTACTGAGCTACAGCGTAGCCACCACAGATGAAGTACTTGAAGAAGTACTTCAAGAAGTGTATGTGATGAATTTCCACATACCGTCTTGGTTGTTGTGTTCCGCTTTGTGCGGCTCAATGCACCGCACGTGAGTGCGCATGCCACATGCGGCATGTGGCACCCCAGGAAGTGCTGAGCTACAGCGGCGCCATGCACACATGTAGCACTTCGAAGTACTCCGAAAGGTACGTATGTCCGCATACCACCTTGGTCGCGATTACCACAAGTGTCGGAGTGACACACTCGCCCCTAGTGTAATACCCACTCAAGAAAAAACATGACAAAACCTCCCCGGTGGAGTGGATGGGGGACATCTACCCCCCGATTAAGAACCCGTAGTGTTAGCGACCGCCGATACTCAGCAACACAATCAGGGGTTTTGTACTCTGATGCTTGCGGTAGCACCCCGTATGGAGACACAGAAGTTAGCATTTGGACGCCAATGGCGCCTGCCTGTATTTAGTGGCGCTCCTCAATCCTGGTTTCAGAGCCTTCACTGCACTGAAGGTTTCGCCTGGGCACCCGCAGCTGCGTTCCCTCACCCATACTTACTGCCCAACCTACATTATGTCAGCGGCAGCTGACAGGGAACCAAACTGCATAACGTGACAGACCAGGTATCCTGTGCACACACTGGCAACAAGGCATTGTTGGCATACCTGACTGCACTCCTCAGCATGCGATTGCACTGAGTCAGACGTGGACACGGCCTGCGCAGGTGGCACGGCGCTGTGGTAACTTGAGGCGCCTGAGTGGATGCAGAGGCTGAGGGTGATGTGCTTTTGATAGTGTACACCAGCACTGCTAGAGGGTAACTTGGAGGCGCCTGGGTGGCTGCACTGCTGCGCACAGGTGGCTTGCAGCCACTGCAGCCCTGCCAGATGACTTGCCCCGGTAGGCAGCGCCGAGGCAGAGCACCACCTGAGCAGCCAGCGACAGCTAAACCACTGACATGTGTGTTCATGGACATGACGTGCTTGGTGTAGGATGGTAGGATTGCGTGCACCTAGTCTGAAAACAGAGTGTGGGTGCTGCACTTGAGCTATTGAATGGCGTGAGTGATGTTCATATGCGCCATGCGCCATGTTTGCGCTGCCGCTAACAGCAATACATGAAGTGCTATACTTCAGGTATACGTGCAAACCATGTGGCTGTGAAGCTCTGTTCAGCTCACCAACAACCTTCACAGGGCTGTGTATGCACGAGCGCGTAATGCAAGAAGCGTGCCTAGTGTTGGTGCCAGCAGCTGGGCAGCAGCTGGTTGGTGAGGAGCGTAGGTGCGCCATGCCATGACTTCGATGGCATTCTTGTTCACGCGAAAAATGCTATCAGTGTCGCTGCAGGCGTCCCCTCCTATGCCGGCGTTTCGGTCGCTGCTGCTGCCACGGGGTGGACAGTGTAACTGCCGCGTAACTGCTCTGTAGCAACTGAACGCATACTGTAACTACCATGTGTAAGTGCCAGTAATTGCTGCTACTGGATGGACACTGTAACTGACATATAACTGCCGTGTAACTGCCACGTAACTGCTCCGCAGCGACTGGAGATCCTCTCATGCGCATGCGCTGCGGGCGTTGCGGCGTCCTTCGGGTCCGCCTTCGGTGCCACACTGTTCTCGGTGGAGGTGCGACCTACTTCAAGTACTTGAAGTAGTTAACTCATGGCCTGACCGCAGGCTTCTCTGCAGTGCAGACCAAGCAGGCCGCACTGCCACAACTGGGTAGTTATCGTCAGCGTGCTGCAGCGTGTATGTTGTGACATCGACTGCGTAAAGTCATTTCACATCTTAGCCATGCTGCAGCGTTTATGTTACATCATCTTTTAACTGGGTCAAGCCATTTCTTGCACATTTTTCGAGGATAATTTCGCCTTGGCAGCATGCCGTGGTGCCAATATTGTCGTCGTCATGTCAAGTGCACTGTGCAGTGACTCACGGGCTCGCCTACTGGCGTTACCCAGGATGGTTCCCTGTACTGCACTTCCGCGCTCTGCTCCAGACATGCCAGCGCCGCACTACACAACCTTTTGTTGTAGTGGGCGTGTCGCTCACCCCCCATGCCAAGCAGCCCACTACTCACTTAGTGGTGTTCGCAAATGGATGCGCACACTACCGCTAAGCGCTTTCTGGCACACGCCATGGCGCGTTTCCATCCGCACCTGGTTATGCGCATGCAGATCACATCGACAGCCTACATTGTCTCGGGACTGGGCCGAGCGTTTGCGACCGCCACCATGGTCGCCCTCATCTACTGGTACTGGGGGACGGTGCAAATCACCAGCGCACTCTTCATCGACACTGTGGAGAAGGCACTGCCGTTTGCGCCAATGGTGGGTCACCGCTGACGTTGAAGTTGTATATCAGTCTTAGAGACATGAGGGCATGTGTGCACCAGCTATACTACGAGTTCTATGGGGGGGGGGGTCGGCTCCGCGGCCTGTCCTGCGGCGGCTGGCGGGCTGGCGCCCGGCAGGCCCAGCAGTGGCGTTCAGCATTACAGTTGCAGTTGCTGCTGCCGAGAAGGTGTTCTCACATATGCGATGTGTTGAAGTTTGACCTTGCATGTTGAAGTTGGTCCCGGCGCTGCGCGAGTGCATCTGTCGCATGTAATGGTGACCGGCCCCCAAAGGCTCAATGCAAGGAAACGTGATGCCCGGACGCACACTTATCACGCATCCGCCCTGGCAGGTAGCATTTGCCATGCCTGTGACCTTCTCCTGATGACTCGCAGCACATCACACTTCCAGCATGTCTAGTAATGCTTCCCATCCAATGACTTTGGGCATATACATACATGACACTGATGGCATGTGTCACAATACATTCCATGTGCGCAGGATCTAGTGCTCTGGGGGCTGCTGGGGATGCTGTGCGGCCTGGTGGGCTGGGCGTTCGTGAGCGCCGTGTCCTTCATCAGCAAGTGGCGAAACAGAGTCACGCGCAGTGCTCTCGGAGCGCGCGTACAGCGAAACCGCCGCCTCATGATCTGCGCACTCTTCACCGCAATGGTCAGTGGTTATGCTGCACTGTGATGTACCACCGATACTACCGTAGTTTCACTAATACTTCAAAGTACTTCTTGAAGTAGCATTTATTTGCACTTGTGGGCGCGCAAGAGCCCATGCCACGCGTCCCAGCGCGATCGCGGCCATGGCAGATGCCCGGCAGCGTATGGCACGAACACACAACAATTGCTGAACAACCAAGAGCAACTACAGCAGTACAGCGCGGCTGACCTTCCGCTGACAGCCGGAGGGCAGCAATTGCCAACACCAGCCCTAAGGGGGACTGGCATGTGCAGATAACACCTCTTCGTGCGACAGCCGGCGTGCTGCACACTTGCCTGGTGCCTGAATGCCTCGTGCACTGAAAAACTCGAGTGCTGTCTAGTGGTGCGGCGGGCGCGACTGCAGCTCTGGGCGTTTTCTGCCCCCGACCGCCCGTTGTCAAGCAACGCACAACGCTGCACGTCGCCTGTACACTTATGCTGCACACATGTCCTGACCATGGCACTGCCACGGCCCTTGCGCCCCATTCGCCCAGGTGATCCCCCTGTCCTACTGGGAGCTGCGCTACTTTGAGCGGTGGTCAACCACGGGCCAGCGCGCGCTTGTGGATCACCTGTTTGTGCCGCGCACGCTGGGACTGTCATGGCAGCTGGCGGCCTTTGTGTTTCTCAAGGCCATGGCCATTGTGTTCAGCGTCACACAGGTGTGTGGGTGCACTCGGCATGTACTTCAAGTACTACTTAGCAAAACACTATCAGAAGTACCTCAGCGTGCGAATATGTTGTGCCTTGCTGAGCACCGGAACTGACACGGCAGCGGGATGGCTGATAGAGTGAGAGATACCAGAATATATATTTATATAGCGCACGCTGGGGCTGTCCTGGCAACTGGCGGCCTTTGTGTTCCTGAAGGCCATGGCCATTGTGTTAAGCGTCACGCAGGTGCGTGGGCGCACCTGGCATGTACCTAGTCGTAGTTCAAATGCTACGTAGCATTACACTATAAAGTACTTCAGCGTTGCTAATATGCTATGCCTTGCTGAGCACCGGAACTGGCACGGCAGCGTATGCAGAATGGGTCGCCTCTGGGATGGCTGGTTTAGCGGGAGTGTGGTTCAGTTCAAGCTGAACGATGTGTATTTGGTGTTTTCCAGATGGTGCTGCCCATCCCAAATGCTGGGATGGTCGACATGGAGTTCAACCGACATAACGGCTAGCCTACCGCATGTTCCGCCCCTTGCTCCACCAAAAAAAATGGTGCTGACGGTTTGGCGACTTGCGGCATGTTAAACCTCTTGTTGCCCATTTTGGGAATGCGCACTGCACAGTAACGGTTATGACGCCATCTGCTCAGCATGGCGGGAGCGTGGCTGGAGGTCAGCCGTTGAGTTTTGGCGCAGCTGCACTCTGCTGCAAAGCGCTGCCTGGCATTCCTCACTGCACCCGTTGCCCAACTGCAGCCTTGGTCGTCACTCTGGCTTGACGCCACACATGCAGCTGTCTGCTCCCAAGCCACATACTTTTCCCCCCATTGTGTGCGCATGCAACCGCTGCTTTCACCAGCTGTCACTGCCGCCGCCACTGCCGCAGCCGCTGCTACCGCAGCCGCGACGCCACGGCTGCCGCTGCCGCCGCTACTGCCGCTGTGCAAACCACATATAACTTCAACTTCAACTTGTGTTGCTCTGCTGCTGAGCAGCCGCTGCCCGTGGGCATATTTTCTCCGGTGTTCCTGCTGGGCGCGGCGTTTGGGCGCCTGTTTGGGGAGGCGGCGCGCTACCTCCACCTCAGTGTGGGCTTCATCCACCCCTCCTTCCAGCCATGGGAGTTCTCCATTATAGGAGCGGCTGCGCTCAGCGGCAGCATCACAGGCGCGGTGAGTTGCTGCTCTACATGAAAATCGTGACAAAGAGTAGGATCTCCATTGCCTGCGGTCATTTGGTATTCTACTGTGTAGTACTAGTACATGAGAACCGAGGCAAATAATCGGATCTCATTTCGTAATTGGCTACTCCAGAGTGCCAGATCGCGCCGCTGCGCTAACGGCAGTGCATACTGGACGCGCTGACATGAGTTGGCGCCGATGCGAAAGACTCGATGGCATAGTCTGATGGTCGCAGGACAAGTGCATTGGGCATGTGGTGCAGGCAACAAAAGCACTGCTGGCCGCGGCAAGCTGTGGTGAACAGCATAATATCCCTCAGCCGAACTTTAAGCTGCATGTCGGCCTTCTTAAGCAGTACTACCAGGTGGCAGAACGCACTTGCGTGCGTCTGCTGTAAGCCCGCTCTCCTGTCGCACATGCCCGCTGCTCCTGCAATCGCTCACATTGCTGGCAGGCACATGCCCCCCTCAAAACCACCCCTCCATTCCAGTGCAGCCCATGCATTCAGCGCCAACAAAAATTCTTGGACAAGCACAGGCGGCAGTCGTGCTGAGCACAGCGGCTCCAACCTCAACCTCTGTTGCGCGTCACCATGCGTGTGTCCCTCACTGTGCAGGTCAGCACGGCTGTCATTGTGTTTGAGATGAGCGGGGAGAACTTTCTCAGGGTGCCGCTGGGCCTCGCGGTGCTGATTGCGCACACCATCGCCATGCGCTTCACCAAGGGCGCCTACGAGAGTCTGGTGAGCGGTGATGGGTCACAGCCTACAATTTTTGCAGCACACGCCGTATAACGTATGACAATACGCCGTGTAAACGTATGCAGATGAACGTATTTGTCCGGCAAATACGCCGTACTGTAGTAGTAGTTTATCGCGTTTCTGGGCGTAGATATACACCATAATATGTATAACGTATAAAATATGTTATATGCCGTGATCCATCACTGCTGGTGAGTCTTCTTCAACTTGGACTTGAAGTACTGGTGCCTGTGCGCAGGCTCCCTGCAGCTGCCGCCGAGCGCTGAACCAGTCAGTCACTGAGTGTGCCCACCTGCCCACAGTTCCTTGTGCGGTGTGTGCTAAGGAACCATGTGTCCTGCAGCATGACATGGTGTCGCGCCCTGTATCGAAAAATTCAACCTGTCACCGAACCATCTCACGTCGCGAGTGCGCCGTGCTGGTGCATGCACACACTGCAGCACTGACAAGTACAGCTGGGCATGCTCTCATGACCGAGCTCAGTCACTCACACAGTGTGCCCATCCGCACACAGTTTTTTTTTGCGGCGGGTGCTCCTTGAGCACATGCGCATGCAGAGCAGGACTTCCATGCCGGTCACATGCGGAGATTGCAGTGCCTGTACTGTTTACCATGACGATAACTGCATTTGCGCACTGCGTAGGTCACCTAAAATCTCCCCCCATTCGCATTTGTTTCCCATTGGCACGCCGCTGCTGTCGAACCTACTTTTCAGGTGGACACCAATGGGGCGCCGTACCTACCAACGCTGCCGCCTCAGGCATACCTGGTAGAAGGCAAGAACCATAGCAGTGCCTGGAGCACCATGTTGGTGTACCAATCAACCCTCTCCCCCATCACTGGCCGTTATAAGCTTAGGGGCCAACGAGTTGTGTGTTGTCCGTTCACACATCTTGCAGCAAATGGCTGTCAATAACGCAGGATTGCGAGGGCATGCTCAATTGGGGAACTCATACGGACCCCCAAAAAATACAGAGCACAGCAGCAGCTGAGCCACCAGCATTCCCACCGTAGCAACTGCAGCACGGCATGAACTGATAACCAAACATGCCCCGCACAAATGAACTCGCTGGCATGATACGGCTCACACCGCCAGCCACCATGGTCACACTTAACCCTGTGTACAGTGGCACACCAAGCCACCCGCAGGCACACAGGGAAGGCCTCACGACGCTTATTGATGCGCCTTTGCTGCTGCGTCGGCTGCCCCCATGTTCGCGCCGCTGCTGCTGAGCAGTTGAGAGCATCATGGTGCCCGCCGCCAACCTGCCCTACCTGGCGCTGACCACCACCTACAGCCAGGCGCAGCGGCTACTCAAGCAGCACCCGCGCACCACTTGCGCGACCATTCCCGTGGTGCAGTCGGCAAAGGACATGGTGCTGGTGGGGGCCGTGCTGCGCAAAGACCTGGAGATGGCGGTGAGTGGACGTTTGTGTGGACAGTGTCTAGTACTTGAACTTCTACCACAACTTCAAGTCTATGAAAAGCCGTGCTGCGCAAAGATCTGAGTATTGATGGGTCAAGGCTAACAACGTATTTTACACCTTAAGTACAGTTTACTTCGAAGTACGACATCCGTCGTATCTCTATGCCAAAAAATGCATATACGGCATATATGCCATGTACGTGCGTTGAAATGAATACGTTTTATACCGCGTATTTTCATACGCTATACAGGGTGCAATGAGAAGTGTATACGCTACGACCCATCACTGGCGGTGGGTCCACGTTTGACAGTGTGGACAGGGCCTAGAACTTCAACTTCTACCACAACTTCAAGTCTATGAACTGCAGATTGCGTCGCAGCCAACCTGTGGGTCAGTCATCCAAGGACACGGGGGATGCCTGTGCTGGTGGTGGGCGGAAGTTACAAGTTGAAGTTGCAAGTTGAAGTTGAAAGTTGAAGTTGGCTACATCGCATGCTGTGCACTGGCGGGCCGTGGGCACACGCCCCATTGCCAATGATCAAGCCAATGATCAAGCGCCGCTCTCTGGCCTCGGCGCCTTACCAGACGCGCTTCACATGTCTGTGCGTCAACCTCACACGGCGGCGAGGCACAACTAGGTCACCGCATCGAAACCGAGAAGGGCAGGTCTATCGCCATTGGCACCCTGTGCCTCGCACCCAGCCTGCCTGCGACCGCGCACCTGCCACTTCTCTCTGCGTGAGCGCTCGTAAAAACCGCAGCGTGTGCTGCTGCACATTCAGCACACACAGCTGCTGAGCAAATGTGTCAACTGCCACCATGCGCAGGTGGAGGACTACAAGGAGCGTGCGGATGACGTGGCGGATCACCTGCGGGCTTCGCCTGAGGAGAGCGCAAAGCTGGCGGAGGCTCTTAGGGTAGGCACACGCGCCATGCTGTCCATCAACTACGGCATTGTTCCGAAGTAGCGACGCTCGCTGAAACTCCGAAGATTTGATAACAACTGAGTGAGAGGCTTGTTACTTCGGAACCGCTCAAATAGCGACACTAGTGGTATTTATAAGTACTGTAAACTAGCGTTTTCCCAGCTGACAATGTGCATAACGACGCGGGGAAGTAAGGTACTCTGCAGGCACCCAATAATTTTATGAAAATTGCCGCCCTCAGGCTGGCGGGTACTCTGGAACAGCACGGTACACCACACTAATGACTCAGTTCAGCGCATCGTTGCCCTCACCCCGAACCCGAGCAGTGAAACACCCCAGCCGCGCTTGCCGTAACATTCCCTGTTGGTGCCCTCTATAATCATTAAAAAGGCATGGAAAGCGCGAGAGCAAGTCAAGTCCCCTGTTGCAGCACCGATGTAGAGTGGTTTCGCACAAAGTTCTCTGTATCGCTGCGCTGCTGCTGTTGAGCACTGTCAAAGCTGCTGAGCACTAGGGCTGCCACTGTGCTGCAGTGCTGCTGCTGAGCGCAATGCGGATGCTGCTGCTGTGCTGCTGAGCCAGGACTACGAGCGGCGCACGTCCATATCGCCGTCATCGCAACCGCACGAGAGTGTAGACTCGCTGGCAGACGGCAGGCAAGTCTTCCTGCAACCATGGCACAGCCCGTCCCCCATCACCTGCCACACACGCTGCTTCACCTGAGGCAGTGCCCCCCTTGGCTGCTCCCAGTGCTGAGGCTGCTGGTGGTGGTGGGGTACTTCACTGTTTGCTGCTTATCAGCGGGGTGCTGCTTGGTACTTGTCCGGTTGGCGAGCCGCCACAGACACCACTGCGCCTCACACATGTGCAGTGACTGCGCGCTGCCGTTGGCGTGCTGCTGCCGCCTCGTCTGCTGCCAGCATCAAATGCTACTGCACTTGACCTCCTGGCGCACTCTCCCTAGGCAGTCCTTCGGCCACGGCGGAGGTGTGCGTTCACACTACCAGCTGCTGAGCAGTGCTGCTGCGCTTTTTTCATTGGGTTGCCCATCCTCAGACGTCCGTCCGTGCAGTACGAGTTTGCGCGGCGGTGCTCGACAGACTCGCCCAAGCACGTCAAGCGCCGCTCCGCGTCCGACACGTCCATCATGGGGCTGGACGTGCGGTCGCGCTCCAAGGTGAGCTTCAACATGTCAAAAGTGAACTTCAACATGTCAAAAGTGAGCTTGAACATGTCAAAAGTGAACTTCAACATGCCAAAAGTGAGCTCCAACATGTCAGAAGTGAACTTCAACATGTCAAAACTGAACTTCAACATGTCAGAAGTGAATTTCAACATGTCAAAAGTGAACTTCAGCAGTCAAAAGTGAATTCCAATATCAGCTTCCGATGTGATCGATGGCAAAATCGAGTTTGTCACCCCCGACACGGCCATCCTGGCGTTACACGTGCGCTTCAACATGTCAGAAACGAACTCATGCCCTCTTGTGTCCATGATTGATATACCGTATAGTGCTTATTTTCTTCCCCCTAAAGAAAATAGGATCCGCCAGTAAAAACTGGGGGGGTAAAGCAGTTAGGGACACCCAGTTTAAACCGTTTTTTGGGGGGGTAAAGGTAATGGGGAAATAGCCTACAAAGCACCCTCTTGGGCCAGGCAACACATGCACATTCACTGCAGGTGGAAACGCGCACTTTGCGCGGCCGTTTCTGGGCTGCAGAACGCT
>JAULBY010091086.1:0-29503 GCA_032358315.1 Ophiocytium majus
GGGGGGGGGGGGGGGGGGGGGGGGGGGGGGGGGGGGGGGGGGGGGGGGGGGGGGGGGGGGGGGGGGGGGGGGCGGTGCGGATGATTGTGTTTGGTGCGGTACTGTGGTGGGATGGGGTGGCGTGGGTGTGTACGCCTCAGGGCGTGAATGCTATGGTGCGGGGTTGTGGTGGGATGGCGCGCGATGGTGTGGTGTGGGGTGGGAGGATGGGGGCCGGCTGTGGGGGGTGGGGGGTTGGATGATTTGACTGTTACTGTGTGTGTCACATGGCAACCAAACTTTGTCAGTATACGCTAGTGTTCCTGCTCTTGCCACGCGTGTGCACAGGCCTGTTGGCAGCACAGGCCTGGTGCAGTACACACTGCTAACAGGGGCTGCAGAAGCGGCCTTGCAGAAGGGACAGAAACCATGGGGCAGAGAGTTGAAGTAAGGACAGGTGCAACTTCAAGAAGTGGCAAGGTACGCACTTGTCGGTGAGCTGGCACTCCTGCAGCTTGGCACGCAGCTTCTTGAGGGCGGCGCCGTTGAGGTCCACCTGCAGCAGCGTAGCACAAAAAGCGTGTACGGTGTAATATTTTATGTGCTTTTACATGCGTGTTGTGTGTGCGTTGACATGTACATGCCACGTACTGTTGACACAAAGTGATAAGTTTTCGAAGTATGCACATACTGCAGAAGTACATACTTCTTGAAGTACGTGTGTATACTTCAGTATGTACTGCTACTGGTCGTATACTACTAAGCTCGGCCTTGCATGGCACCCTGGCGGGCGACCTGCCCTGACAGGTCGAGCCCTAGGTAGTGTGCTGGCACCCGCTAGCCCCTTCTTTGTTCGTACACATGCTTTGCCATGCATTTGCCTCGGCACCCAGTGGCCGTGCTGGCATACATGACATGGGCTCTTGCACGCCCGCAAGTGCAAATAGATAAAACTACTAGCACTACTTCAGGTGTACAGGCATGCTAAAGTATGTGCACATGCTGTGGAGCACAGTCATGTTTGGTAGCCAAGATCAGAAGGTGGCAAGCGCGCCACGGCTGGTAATGAATGTGTGCACATGCCCCGCATTTTCATTAAGAAAGAACCATGTACACACACACCGCTAAAACTTGTCCGTGCTCTCTCTTCGTGCTTTGCTGTATCGGATCGCGTCGCCCGCTTGCTCGCTCACTACTGACAAACGCAGCCCGCCCACAAACCTGCCTGCACTTCCATTTCGAACACCGGGCTGTAGTCCACTACGAGCTGCTGTAGCAAGATGCGGAGCTTTTGTCAGTGTGCATACTGCTCAGCGTTGTGATCTTGTTGGCTGGCAAAAGGGAGAGCGTGTTTTGATCATGCTTTTCCCAGTCGCGCACACCGTACATGCACGGGGCTTTTCACGACCCAACCAGAGTCCATGGGAGTACTGCGAAGGTGTTGCTGCACAGCTGAACGTGCCTTTGCGGCGAGCGGCCGTGCGTGGCTTGCCAGTGGCCAGTCGGCAAACGTGTCAGCGTGGGGTCTGGCTAATCAGCTGTTGCTGCACGCCATGCGTGTGCTGCACAGCTACTTCAAAAGTGAGGATGCCTACTTCGCTACTGTGGTTGACACATGCGCACTGCACGAGTGGGCTTGAACTGTGTGCAGCCTGCCCATATGCGCACCGCTACCCACACACCTTCAATTTGTCACGCACTGCTGAAGTGTGACTTTATTACGCTTCAAGTTTTTGATCCTAGCAAAGTTGAAGTTGCCATACCTGGGCGGGCGGCACGCGCGGGCGGGCCTGGCCGGTGGGCAGCTGCAGCTCGGCATTGTCGTCCACCAACATGGACGTGAACGGCACTCCGCCAGCCTAGTCCCAGCATATGGGTGCGTTTGGCAGTACAGGGCAGGAGCGGCGGCGGCGGCAGCAGCAGCATTGGCGACGCCGGCAGCGGCAGCAGCGGTGGCAGCGGCAGGGCGGTGGTGGCGGCGGCAGCGATGGCGGCGGCGGCAAAGCAGCAGCAGGAAAATTGTTGTAACTCCCAAACACCTCAGCTCACAAGTGATGAGCAACACGCGGGCGGGACGGCTATCAGCAACCCAACCTGTCACGCACATTGTTGTACACTTGAACTAGTTACAGTACCTTAAATCACCACCCTGCATGAACACTGGCCGCCATATGAAGGATGGCCCCTTGGTAGTGCACTAGTGGCCATGGGACAGGCCAAAGCATTCTGGCGCAGAAAACTGCACAGGTGCCGCTGAGCACATACCGCTGCTGACCACAAACAGCTGCTGAGCACATGCTGCTGAGCACATACTGCTGCTGAGCGCACACTGCCCACCTGCCACGTGACGACGTCCCCCTTGAGACCCGTGAGTGTAGCAAGGAAGCCCGTGGCGCCTGCATGCACCAGCGACGCCGCCAGCCCCCCCAGGCTGAATGCGTAATCGCAATCAAAGTTGCTGGGAAGGGCACTGCGAGCCTGTCGTTTTTTGTACACAGCGGGGGAGGGGGAGAGGACAGGGGGAGAGGGGGGGGGGGGGGGAGGGGGGGGGGTCATGGGTTAAGTGAGCATTTAGTTGAAGGGCGCCGCAGTGTGCGTCGGGGACCACACTGGCGACACTTGAGCTCCACACCTAAGTGGCAAAGTCGTTCACAAACAATACTGCTGGGACTGGTGCGGTGTACTTCAACACTTGAAGTCGCTCACCCGAGGTAGCTGCAGACGGCGCTGAACTTGCCCTTGGCCTTACAGCGCCTCAGCTCCTCAACTATTATACAGCGTGGTCCACATGACAATAATTCAACAGTTGAAGTTGCTCACCTGGTAGCCGAGGTAGCTGCAGACGGCGCTGGACTTCCCTTTACCCTCGCGGCCTTGCGGCGCTTCAGCTCGTCGTCCATTGAATTATCCACATGATGATATATACTAGTACTTCAACATTTGAAGTTGCTCACCTGGTAGCCGAGGTAGCTGCAGACGGCGCTGAACTTGCCCTTGTACACGCCGGTTCCCTTGCGGCGTTTCAGCTCCTCGTCCACGAAGTACACTAGCATTTTCTCGGTCTCAATCTGGCTCAGCTGTGCCATCTTGTTGGACTGCCGCTCCAGGCACACCTGCGTCCCCATGCACGTGCGCACAGCCGCAGCAGCAGCAGCAGTTTTAGCAGCAACCAGGCTTGTGCCGTGCTACAGTAGAGTTGCAAAAGGTGTGACGTACAGCGTACAGCGTAACGGCGTGCTGCAATTGTGTGTGCATGTGGCGCATATGGCTCACGTGGTGCGCAGCGGCAGCACCAATTTTAGCAGCAAACAGGGCTGTGCAGTGCCAGGGTTGCCAAAAAAAGGTACTGCTGTAGGCATCTGCAGCGGGTATCACGGATGACCGTTGACCGCAGGAGTTGCCATTTTGACAACCCTCATAGTACCTGGGTATACCTGAGTACCTGGTCGCGTCACACCTGCTGCAAGAAGTATCACAAGCATTACTCAGGTGCGTCTGAGTACTTGAGCGCATCACGCATCCGTTGGATGGCAAAGGGGATGCTCACAGCACCAACGTAGCCACCAACTATACCTGTCAGCAATACCTGGGTGTACCCAAGTATGCAAGAGCACCACCCACCTGCGGCCAGATGAAAATGGGCAGTCTGGTGAATCTCTCCTGCACCTGCGCTAGCACCAGGGTATACTCATTCAACGCTACCTGGGCTTACCTGAGTACGCGAAAGCACCAGCCACCTGCTGCCGAACGAACAGGAGCAGGCGCAGCCCCAGCGCGTGAGGCGTTCCTGCACCTGCGCCAGTGCCAACACCAAGTACTTCAGAAGTATACTCATCAACGGTATCTGGGTATACCTGAGTATGCTACCATTGCGTGAGGCGCTCCTGGAATTGCGCCAGCGCCAGACCCAGGTATACTCAATACCTGGGTATACCTGAGTATGCTATTGCAACCCACCTGCTGCTGGATGAAGAGGGGCAGGCTCTGCAGCAGGGCGGAGCCCCAGCGCGTCAGGCGCTCCTGAACCTGCGCCAGCGTGAGCACCGCCTCGCCGCTCTCCGCGTACACAGCGTCGATCTGCAAATGCCAGCGGCGCCGGTGCAAGCACGTGCAGAAGCGCAGCGGCAGGGTGCATACAGGCAGGCCGCTATTAATTGAAGTACAAATTGATGAAAACACACACTGCTTGAAGTGCAATGATAACGATGATAAAGTTGGTGTGCTGCAAAACTGCTGCCCCCAGCGACCCGCGCCAGCAGCGTCCAGCGCCAGCGGCAGCAGCCGCAGCAGCACAAGCAGCAGCGGCCGCAGCAGCAGCGGTGGCGGCAGAGGGCAGCAGTGGAACTGACAGCGGCAACAGCCGCAGCAGTGGCGGCAGCAGCGGCGGCGGCGGCGGTGCCAGCACCGTGCACGGCCACGGCGGCGGCGGTGCCAGCACCGTGCACGGCCACAAATGCGGAGAGAAGGGAGTCCTCACCTCCGCGAGCAGCGCACCAATCTGGGCGGCGGCAGCGCAGCAGCGGCAACTGCAGCAGTGGCTGCAGAAGCAGTGGCATTGACAGCGGCAGTGGCTGCAGAAGCAGTGGCATTGACAGCGGCAGCAGCCGCCGCAGCAGCAGCGGTGGCGGCAGCGACGCCAGCAGCGGCGGCGGTGGCAGCGCCCAACGCCGCGTGCGCAGAAACAAACCAAAACAAGGGGGAGCTCTCACCTCCGCGAGCAGTGCGCCGATCTCGGGGATGGCCTTGATGAGGCCCTCCGGTATGAGCACGGTGCCAAAGTTCCGGTCGGCGTTTGCGCGGCTCTGGACGGCGTCGGCAATCTCGTGGACAATATCCTGAAAAAACACGCACCAGCCGACATCATTGTGTCAGGGGGGCCACATGAGGTTCGCCCATGTGACGGTACCGTATACACAGTGCCTATTCAACTCCCTATTGAACTGGAGTTGAAGTATTGAACAACAACAAAAAATCGGCGTTTGCGCGGCTCTGGACGGCGTCGGCAATCTCATGGACAATATCCTGGAAAAAAACGCACCAGCCGACATCATTGTGTCAGGGGGGGCACGTAAGGCAGTGGGGGGCACGTAAGGCAGGGGGGCGCATAAGGTGCGTTTATACCTTGCAGGTATAGTGTGTAGTGCGGAGTGCCTATTTGACTGTGTCGCCCCATTTGAGTTTGAACTGGAGTTGAAGTATGTGTATGCGTCATAGTGTAGATACCAAGTTCCGGTCGGCGTTTGCGCGGCACTGAATGGTGTCAGCAATCTCGTGGACAATATCCTGCAGACACGCACCAGCCAACATCATTGTGGCAGGGAAGACACGTGAGGTGCGTTCATATAACGGTACCGTACACTCTGAAGTACATAGTGCCTGTTGAACTCCCTACTGAACTGAAGTTGAAGTGTCACACGGAGATACCAACTTCAAGTTGGCATCTGCGCGGTTTCCTGCAACACGCACCCGCAAACATCGTTGTGTCAAGAGGGCCAGGTGTGTTGTACCTTTGAAGTATACTGTGTAGTGTCGGCCTATGTACTGTGCCCCCCCATTTTAGTTTGAACTGTAGGTGAAGTTTCAAACAGAGACACAAATTTCAAGTTGGCGTTTGCGCGGCTCTAGACGGCGTCGGCAACCTCGTGGACAATACCCTGCAGACACGCACCAGCGAACATCGTTGTGTCAGGAGGGCCCGTGCGTTTGTTCCATGTGAAGTATACTGTGTGGTGCTGCCTGCCTATTTAAATGTGTCCCCCCATTTTAGTTTGAATTGGAGTTGAAGTTGCACACAGAGACACCAATTTCAAGACGGCTCCGGACGGCGTCCGCAATCCCGCGGACTATGTCTTGCAGACATGCAGCAGCCAGCACCATCACATCAGCAGGGCCACGTAAGGTGTGTTTGTAAACGCCTAGTGCCGAGTGCCTGTTTCTAACTGTCCTACCACACTTTAGGTTGAACTGGGGTTGAAGTTTCAGATACATTAACTTCAAGTCAAAGTTTGCGCGGCTCTGGACGGCATCCGCGGTCCATGGACAATTCCCTGCGAATATGCGCAGCCAGCGCCGCTGCACCAAGAGGGCCGTATGAGGTGCATCTGTACAGCTGCGGTACACCGTCTAGTGCTGGTTGCATATTCAACTGTCCCCTCCAGTTCACTTTGGACTGGAGGTGCAGTTTCAAACGGAGATACCCACTCCAAGTGGGCATTTGTGCAGCTCTGGACGGTGTCCGCGACGTGCCACAGTGTATGCACAGTCACACCTGAAGTACAGCACTATACCACTTTGTGAAAAGATTAGCTGAGCGCAGCTGCTGCAACTCTATCGTAAGTGAAACTCGTGTGTTATCATACTGGGACCACATGTGCAAACGCGCACCAGCCAGCACCGCGGCACCAGGAGGGCCATGAAAGGTGCGTTCACGTACCCACTGTATTGTTGTGCAACATTGGCACCAGCCACATGGTTTGTTTCACCCAAACCCAGCCAGTAGCAGTGCCCACCTGCAGGCTCCAGCGCTTGGCGCCCGCCTCCTCCAGCACCACCACAGTGGCATGTATCACATGCTACTGCACGCACCACCACAATGGCATGCCACGGCATCACATACTAGCAGTCGTACTACACATCAGCAGTGCCACCACATGGCCTCCTGTCAACCAAAGCCCAGTCAGTAGCATTGCCCACCTGCAAGCTCTGGCGGCGTGACCTCTTTCCGCGAGCAGCATGACATTGGGGTACATCCCCCGTCACACATTGTACTAGCAGTAAAGACCCACATGATTCGGTGTAACCAATACCAGTAGCAGCAGTGCCCACCTGCAGGCTCCAGCGCTTGGCGGAGACCTTTCCGCGAGCAGCACCACGTTCACGTGGCATCACATACTACTATTTATAGCACTTCAAAAGTATCGTATTGGTACATCCACATGATTTGGTTTCAGCAGCACCAGCAGTGGCAGTGCCCACCTGCAGGCTCCAGCGCTTGGCGGCGACCTCTGCCGCGAGCAGCACGACGTTGGGGTGCGTCTGCAGCGCCACCTCCAGGGCAATGTGACTGTAGCAGTACCTACATGTCATTAGTGCAACCACATGGTTTCCCTTTCACACAGCATCACCAGTGGTACCGCTCACCTGCAGGCTCCAGCGCTTGGCGGCGACCTCTTCCGCGAGCAGCACGACATTGGGGTGCGTCTGCAGCGCCACCTCCAGCGCAATGTGGCTGGGCGACTGTCCCATGAGCCGCATGAAGTACCAGTACTTGCGTGCGCTCGCGCCGTCGATGGCCGTGTTGCCCGCCAGCTGGCTGTAGACCTGGGGGGAGGGCGGTTACGGCGGTCACAGGTGGCGGTGGGTCAGGCGCAGTATAACATGTTATATACTTCTGAAGTACTGAGGTACTACTACGTTATACCATACTTCAAAAGTACTATACTTGTGACTGTACATTGAAAAATATAGCGTGTTTGTACACCCAAGAGCACGGTGTTGCCCGCCAACTGGCTGTAGACCTGGGGGAGGGCGGTTACGGCAGTTACAGGTGGTAGTGGTCGGTCAGGGCGCAGTATTACAACTTGTATACGAAGTACACGTCATGAAATACTTCAAAATTACTACGCTTCTGAGAGTGCATTACAAAATATAGCGTGTTCGTACACCCAAGAGCACGGTGTTGCCCGCCAGCTGGCTGTAGGCCTGGGGGAGGGCGGTTACGGCAGTTACAGGTGGTGGTGGGTCAGGGCACAGTATCACATTTATATAGATGTCATACAATAATACTTCATACTTCCGAAGTGAAGGTAAGCTATTGGCAACCATAGTAGTAAGCTATGTGTATCCAATGAAGGAAACCGCGTGCACCTTCACAGCTGTATCAAAGCTGACGGCAGTCGCCACATTAGCTGCGCATGCTGGCGCTGATGCAGCATTCCTTTTTAGTTATTGCCCACTACAGTATAGGAAACTATGTGCACTGGTTGGCAAGTGCACCTTTGCGGGCGTGTCGAAGCACACAGCAGTACCCATGAATTGCTTGCGTGTGCCGCCGCTGTAGTACACTTCATGAAGTACTTTCAGAAGCATAGAAGTACTAGTACATATACTTGAACTGTGCCACTCGATGTATACAGTAAACCATGTGTACCAAGCAGATGAAAATGTGCGCACCTTCACAGCCGTGTCAAAGCCCACAGCGGTCTCCACAAACTGGTTGCGCGTTCCGCCGCTGGTGAATCATTCATCATCACTTCTTATAGTGTAGCACCGGTATTTATCACCCACTAAAGTATAACTCACATGTATCGCACAGAAAAATACGGACTATTACATCATGCGCACCTTCACGGCTGTGTCAAAGCCGACCGCGGTCTCCACAAACTGGTTGCGCGTTCCGCCGCTGATGGAGCAGGGGACGGCAACCACGCTCGTCTTGACGCCATGCGCCTTGAAGTACTCGGTGAGGTACGCGCCATCCGTGTGCGTGCGGTTGCCCCCAATCATCACAAGCCCGTCGAGCTGCAGCGCCTCGCATGTCGCCTGCTCAGCAGCAGCAGTGCCCGGCAGCAGCAGCAGCAGCAGCGGCGGCGGCGGTGTGGACGGCGGCAGCAGCAGCAACGGCAGCGGTAGCGACGGCGGTGCCGGTGGCAGCAGCAGCAGCGGCAACAGCCGTGGCGGTGGCAGCAGCGGCAACAGCAGTGGCGGCGGCAGCAACAGTGATGGTGTTGGCGGCAGCAGTGGTGCCGGCAGCAGGCCAGAATGCATGTGGCATGGCACTTGCGGCGCGTAAATTTTTTGGGCGCTGTGACGTTGGTTCTGCTGCAATATTGCTCCAGTGCAACATGGTGCCCCACTGCCCCATTGGTACCCGTTCAAACCGGACTTGAAGATTCACTCTGACTTCAACTACTTGGAACAAACCTGTGCCACGCCCACCTCGTCCGCATCATAGATCAGCTTCAACCACAACTACAACTTGTTGTAACGCACCTGCGCCATGCCCACCTCGTCCGCATCATAACTCCAATATCAACTTTAACTACAACTTCAACTTGTTGGAACGCACCTGCGCCATGCCCATCTCGTGCTCGTCCCGGATGCAGTCCACGGTGCGGCCCAGCAGGTCAAAGCCGCTGCAGCACAAGGAGCAAGCACGGCAAAACAGAGTGAGCAATCACAGCTTTAACTACAACTTCAATGTCAAGTGCCTCCAACAAAAGTGCAGTTTTGAGCAGTGTGAGAGCGACGTGAAAGCTTGCGAAGCCCAGATACTGCCATGGCTGGGGTGAAATGCCAGGCCAAAGCCTGCAGAGTGGGTTGTTCACAGGTCTGGACAGCACCAGATAGCCCCAGCCCCCACACCTGCACGCGCAGGGTCAGCACCCCTTGAGGGCTATGGATGCGCTAGAGTTTGGGTGCCCGCCCAGCAGGTCAAAGCAGCACAGAAAGCAAGCGCGGCAGAACGGTGCAGGGGATGAAACAAGTTCTTCAAGTCTTCGTCTTCAACTTCAAGTCCTTTCGAAAGTCCTCACAGCAATGTTGCGTGGAGCGAAGAAAGTAAACAGCTTGCGAAGCAGTAGCAAGGACGCCACAAAACGGTGCAGGCGATGAAAGAAAATGCATCGCTGATGCATTTGGTTTGCATTGTGCTACATGCGAACGAAAACGGCGATCGACCACCGCAGAAGACTGGTTTCGATTATCTAGTCACAGATAGAAGACCCGGTGTATCTGTTGTGCTCTCAATTTTTTTTATATATTTTGCTTGGACTGTTGAAATGGGAATGGGGGGGAGGGGGCAGCAGGTGCTGCGTCTTTCTTATGATGGTGATGGATTTACAGCTACCTGTACTTAGCTGTGGTATGCACTAGGTGGAAAACTACAGTAGTGACTCATGACAGCCTGCAACAAGCTTTTGTGGGCTGTGGTATTAAGGCTCACCGCATGCATTTGTTTGATTTGCTGCTCAGCAGGCTCGGCGCTGCTGAGCACGCTCGCCTGCTGAGAAGCCCTACACCTGCTATTAGCTCGCATGGACATCTTACATGGCGGATTACAGATACCATGCAGTATGGTCCAACTCGAAACTCTCTCTTGTGTTGGCCATGGATAGTCGTAATAGCAGTAGAATACACCGCCCTTTCACAGCCCCACAGTGAACACCAAAGAGAGGTATTCCATGTCTGTGGTGTAGCGTAGTAGTAAGAACAACTGAAGCTGAAACTGAAACAGAGTTGACAGTCCTAGACCAATGAAAGGGCATCCTCTGCTGAGCATGCCTTAGTGGCCGCCGCTGCTGCTGAGCACACACTCACCCCTGGTTGCGGTAGTCAGCGATGAGCTCATCCGTGATTTCGACGGTGGTCTTGTCAAATAGGCCCTTAGATCCCCCCACAAAGCCAAGAATGGTGCTGCCGGTGCCCTTGAGAAACTCGTGCATGCCCCAGATCACGTTGTGCCCGCCTGCAGCCTGCTCAGCAGCAGCAGCAGCGGCAGTGGGACCAGCAGCAGCAGCGGCAGTGCTCAGCAGCAGCAGCAGCGGCGTTGGCAGGAATGCGTTAATGCAGCAGCGGCAGAGCTGAGCAGCAGCGGCAGCAGCGATGGCAGGAACGCAGCACGGGCAGCGGTGTCAGCAGTGGTGCAGAAACGGCAGCGGCGGCGGCCGTAGTAGCAGTAGCGGCACCGGTTTCCAGGGGTGGTACCAGCTGTAAAGCAGCAAAAGGGAGCAGAGCTGGTGAGCTCAACAGCAGCAAATACTGAGTGGTGCTTGGGCGTGCTCAGCACTTACGGCGCTTGCTCAGCGCCAGCAGCAGTAACCAGGCTGCTCAGCAGCAGTACAACCATTGACACCATATTCAGCGCACCTGGCTGCCGCTGCGTCTGCACCGCAGGTGCCGCGCCAGACCGTGTAACATGCCACATAGCTTCCATACTTAGGCCTAGTACGTGCTCAGCAGCAAGCGGTGCAGCAGCAGCACCGCTACGTGCTCAGCACACCTGGCGCTACGGGCGCCCCGCGCGCAAACAACATAGCATTGCCACACGATTTCCGTACCAATACTTGTTGAAGTATGTGCTCAGCAGCAAGTAGGCACCTGGCGGCCGGTGAAGAGCACCCCAACTCGCAGCGCGCGCGGCGCGGAGGGCTTGGCCTGCCCTGCTGGCAATCTGAAATTACTACTTCAAGTACTTAAATACTACAGTAGTACTTTTCAAAGTATGTGCTCAGCAGCAGGTAGGCACCTGGCGGCCGCTGAAGAGCACTCCGACCCGCAGCGCGCGCGGAGCAGAAGGCTTGGCCTGCCTTGCCGGCGCAATTTGCAGAAGGCTGGTGCCATATGTCTGGGGGAACATGTGCGCAAGAACCCCTTGGTCGCGCGGGTGCAGGCACTGCGCACATGGGCGCCATTATCCAGCGGCAGTAGCGTTGGGAGCAGCAGAGGGATTGGCAAGAAGGGAGGCGGGAGGGGGGGGGGGGGGGGGGGAGCATGCAATCGGGGGGGGGGGGGGGGGGGGGGGGGGGGGGGGAGGGGAGCATGCAATCGGTGGTGGGGTGGTGAGAGATGGGTACAGCTGCATGTGCTGCAGTGGCTGGTGGTTGTAGGGCAAGAAGTGTTGGCAATATTGTGGTGTATGCCGGCGCTGTGTGTGGTGCCACCTAGGGTTCAGTGCGCCGAATTTATGGTGTGGGGGTTTTCACTGTATTTCGAAGTACATGCTCCTGTAGCATACTTCTACTGTGCAGAAGGATGAAGTATTTGAACTATGAAAGAACATGCAGTGTGCGGGCTTGTGGTGCATGCTGAGTGATGCGCACCAAAATGCTCTGGAAGATAGAATTGTGTAATTGGTCCCCTGCAGCAGATGAAAAACCATGCGGCTTGTGACAGCTACCGCGGCAAGCTTGCTGAGCACTTGTCCTGCTTACTGCTGAGCACTATAGCTGCTGCTGCTCAGCAGTAGTGTCTCACCTGCGTGGGCTTGTCCTCATGGAAGGAAAATGATTGTGCGCACGTGCTTCTGGGCACTTGTCCTGCTTGCTGCTGAGCAGCTGTTTTGGGTACTGCCGAGCACTATAGCTGCGCTGCTCAGCAGTAGTTTCTCACCTGCGTGGGCTCGTCCTCATGGAAGGAGATTTTGGCGGCGGAACGTGCTGCCAGGGTGGGAGGCACCTGTAGCACCAGCAGCAGCAGCGATGCCAGTCGCAGCAGTGCTCAGCAGCAGCAGCAGCAGCAGCAGTAGCGCTCAGCAGTGGCAGCGCTCAGCAGTAGCGGCACTGCTCAGCGGCAGCAGTGGCAGCAGTAGTGCTCAGCAGCCGCAGGAGTGTGCAGCAGCAGCGACACTCACCAGCCGCAGTTGCTGACACAGAGAGTAGCGCAGCCGTCAAACTGAGGTCCAGTGCCCCCCCCCACGCGCACTATGATGCCCGCTACAACAAGAGCATGGAACCAGTTTCAGAATGACCTCAAGGGCCCTCACCTTGGGCTCGTAGTCGAGGCGCGCCTGCTCGACCTTGCTGCGCATGGCAGCGGTCACCGGGCGGTACAGCATGCCGCTGGAGCCCATGATGGCGGGTGACTCTCCCGCGCCGCAGGGGGGGTCCAGCTGCGCGACCGCGTCGGCCGCGTCCCCCATGAGCTCATACCTGCTCAGCGGGGGGCGGGAAAAATACGAAACATGTGCGTGTGAGGGTCCGCTCTGGCAAGTGTCATCCTTTTGCCCACTTGATGTTTGAGCTAAATACCGAAAGTACCAGTGGTAGACATGATGGCGGGAGACTGTCCCACACTGCAGCCTCGCCGGCTGCGTCCCCCATGAGCTCATACCTGCTCAGCAGGGGGTGAGGATATCAGCAGCAAAAAAATGTGCGTGTGAGGGGCCCGCCCTGGCAGGTGTCATCCTTGCCCACTTGAGCTTGTGTTACATACTGACAGTACTAGAGTACTAGACACGATGGCGGGTGACTGTCCCGCATCGCAGCCTCGTCAACCGCATCCCCCATGAGCAGATAATTTGCTCATCCAGGGGGGGGAGAAATGCCAGAAAATGCTTGAAGTACACTTCGCAGTATGTGTGTGGAGTGTTAGGGCCTGCTCTGGCAGTTCCCATCCTCGTAAACCCACTCGCACTTTGTGTTACATACTGGAAGTACTAGAGGTACACGTGGGTGACCCTCCCGCCCAGCAGGGGGGGTCTAGCCGTGCGACCTCGGCCGCATCCCCCATGAGCTCATACCTGCTCAGCGGGGGACATCATAAATGATTAAATTGAAAGAAAATGTGCGGATTGGGGTGTGAGGGCCCACCCGAGGCAGCGCTGCCATGGCGCTGTGACGCTGTACAGGGCCGCGAGCGCTGCACATGACGCCCGCAGCTCTTGCACCACCGTAACTGACGGAGTAAAACGCGGGGGTGGTCTTGTTTAACGAGGGGGGCCATTGTGCAGCGTCATACTACTACTATGACCCTGTATACCGCCCCCCGCGAGGCTGACGGCGCCTTAATGACGACAACGCGGGGGGGTATTCTATACAAATTTGGGTACTCTGTATACCGCGGGTGCATTGCATAACGCCCCCCGTGCTAGCAACACGAAACCCCGCCGCTGACAACGCAGGGGGGCGTTATAATCCGTCAGTTACGGTAAGCACGCAAGCCTGAGCGGCCGTTAGGCTAGACCAAGGTTTTTTTTCATTCGCACTTGTGAACATGCAGGAGCCCATGGCATGCGTGACAGCGTGCATGAATTAATTGCACATGCGCGGCAGCATAGACCTATGAACGTGAACTCATAACTGTGAATACATACATGAACAAGATTCATTATTTATCAACAAGACCGAGTAGTGCTCTGGAGCCGTGGTGGACGGCCGGCTGGCATGCGTGCGGGCTGGTAACATGGGGAAGGGGGTGCAAGTACGAGAGCTGCAGACACATGGGTGGCGTGCAAGGCGAGCAGAGCACAGACGAAGGCCAAGACATTTCATAGCGTTGCTGCGCCGATAGCAGCACCCTACAACAGCGCTGCTCCCATTGCCATGCCGCACACGCATTCACTCCTTCACACCCACAATGTCTCAATGCAATACAGCTCCCATGTTTCGATTGGTGACTCTCTAACGCGTGTGCATGATGGCAGAGGGAGTTTGCATAAGGTCAGGCACTTGCTTGTGATGCGGACTTGCCTGGTACCTAGGCCCCAGCACTTGGAAGAGCTTTGCCAGCACGCCCTTGTCCTGCACTGTACTTTGTGCGAGCCGCCGACTGCGCAGCAACAGGGGAGAAGGCAGCCGCAGACACACACAGAAATTGAAATATCATGAAACAATGGTAAAACGTGTTTCCGCACCCTAAGCGGAGTTTAATAAGAGTACATGTAATATATATATATACACACTCTACCAAAATGGATTGTGCATGGTGTGCACACATGTTTGGTGGTGCCAGAGCCCCATGAAATCGACGCCCAGCAGCACCAGCTCGCGCCACTGAGGTAGGCCGCTAGAGCTAAAGGCAGCGCTGTGCAGGCCAGCAGCAGGCAACCACGCCCCTCACTACTCCCCCTGATGCCTCTGCGACAAAGCCGCCCCCCCCCCGCACGCACCTGTGCTCCGTCCCTTTTTTCGCGTGAGTGACCATCTGATCCGCGAGCACCTTGAGATTTTTTGCCTTGGGCACCGTCGTCTTGATGCGCTCGTGTATGATGAGCGACGTGACCATGTTCCTGAGCATGGCTATCCTGTGGGCGGTTCCCCTGCCCATGCGGCTCAGGCCACCCTTGAGATGGTTATTGCGGACCATGATCGCTCCTCCCTCCCGGTGTTTGCAGCTGCTGGCCTTAGCGTGGGCTTAGGTTTGCGGGTCCGCGCTCTGCTGTGAGCGCAGCAGTGAGTGTTTGCCAGTGTGGAGCGGCAGACCCTTGGCACGGAGTGCGGCGAGAGGTACAGGGGCTGGCTTGAAGGTGGACACTGACACTGCTGCAGCTACAATCACACACACACCTGCTCGAGTCTCCAGTGGCGAGTCACCCAGGTTTACTCGGATCGTCAAGCTCCAGCTGGAAAAAAACATGCAAGCGCTCTCACTACTGTGCACTTGCAGGCCAACGCACGCCAAGGGCACAAGACAACGCAGCACCGAGCACCGAGGGGATGCAACCAGCACGGATGAATCGGTCGTGTCTTGTGGCGGCGCTCTCCCTGGCTGCAGGCGTTGTCGCACAACACTTGCCCGTCCCACCACTGCAATGTGAGAGCAATCTTCACGCCTTCTTCAACTTGCACACGGACCTGTTGTAACCCGCGATGGAGGCGTCACCCACCGCAGCCACCCCACCCCACCCCCCCGCTTGCCAGTCCACACTGGCCAACGCTATCCAGCCGCCCTCTGCCCTCTATTGCCGCGTCATCCCTGTGCGGAGCTTTGTCGGTGCGGCTCTGCTGCTGTTGCCGGATCCGAGACTGAATTCAATGCCGCTGCCTGCCCTGAGGGTGTTGTTGTTGCAGATGGTTACGCGGCGTTGGAGCCCTGGATTGACGAAAAAACAATGCGGGTGCACCACCTCGGCCACATGGCGGCCTACACCGCTCAGGTTAACGGGGCACTGGAGGTCATGAGAGCAGATCCGAACATGAAGGTTAGGCAGGAGGCGGCACTTCTCAAACGACGCTTGACATTCTCAGTCTGGGTGGGCGCACCATGCTGCCACAGGCCAGCCAGGGCACACCGGCTGCTGGTGGTGGTGGTGGTGGTGTTGACACGCTGCTGGTGCTGCCGCTGCATCTGCCGTTTGTCTTGTCGAAGGGCTGCTGTCAGCTTGCAAGCAAGCAGCAGGCACATGTTTCATCGCAGCGTACGCTGTTGCAGCTGCAGCCCCGAGGCAAAGTTGTGCAGCAGCAGTGCGGTTCTGGCAGCTCAGTGCCAGGATTGCAGTGTCAGAAAAGTCATGTTTAGGTTGAAACTGTGGTGGTGTATGTAGGCCAAATCCATCACCTACAACCCATCACATACTTGCCTTGGTGCAGTTGCTTAGCTTGAGCGACATGCAAGCTGTAGCACCCTGGCGCCAACCTGCAAGCCTCGGCAACCAGACTGCCAGCTGCTCCACCACCGCTCTTCACCAGTTTAACCGGTCCCGGCCCGCCTCCCCCCCACGCACTCATGCCATCCCTTACATGGGCCTGTATGCACCAGTGGCGCTCATGCATGCCTGCCATTTGCACTTGCACTTGCCGCTTGCGCAACCGCGCGTGTATGCGTGCGCGTGCTCAGCACTTGGCTAAGATGGGCCTGGACGAGCTGCTGCACCACCTGGACGAGGTCCCCGAGGAGCACGTGGCCACCATCCGCAACGCCGGCGGTGAGAGCTGCCGTCGAACTGGCTTATACTTATACTTAGTGACGGGTCACAGGCTTGCATTACCATTGTCATGGTGTGCCGTTGACGTACTTCTCGCAAGCATGTACAAACTGTAAATACGGTGTACTTCGGCATAACACGTTTATATGTGTATGAATATATTTTTTGGGCAGATACGCCTTGATCACATCTTGGCGCATGAAAATACGCCGGGTTTTCTAAAACATTCTTATATACGTTGTACTTCTTGACCTACTTCCTACTCAGCATGACCGCAAGTAAGATGACCTGCCGTGGTGTGTGTTTTTCCAACTCCAAGTGGCTTGGCCACCATCTGCCCCCCCTCCCATGGCGCATAAGCTGCCGTTGACAGCAGCGGCAAGTGCAGCGCACCCGCAAGCAGCATGCATCATGTATGCAACAACACTTTTGTAGCATTGTTGGAACGGTCGCAGCCATCCGCTGCGCTACGGGCAGTAAGGTACCGTCCACGGCAGCTGCGAGTATTATTGTTGTTAGGCGCGTGCCGCGGCGCGCAGGCGGCTACGTAAACCATGACCTCTTGTTCCGCAGCCTGCCCCCCTGTGGTATGTTGACAGACACTACCTGTATAATCATGTGTGTACAGGTGTATGCACATACACATATAGTGCACATACACATATAGTGCATACATTTATAATTACCGGGCACCATGTATGCACATACACATATAGTGTATGTACATCTTTAATTCACAGGCACCATGAACATGTATGAGTCCCAAGTGCACATATAAAGAGCCTGCGTTGCCGCCTGCTGTCCCCCCCGCCCCCCCCCCCAAGGCGGCTACGTGAACCACGACCTCTGGTTCCGCAGCCTGTCCCCCTGGGGTGGCGTTCCCCCGCGCGACGACTCCCCCACCATCCAGGAGCGGCGCTTCAAGGTTGCCGTCGACAAGGCCTTTGGCTCCGTCGCTAAGCTGCAGGAGGCCTTCAGCGCGGCGGCGGCGGCGGTCTTTGGCAGCGGCTGGACGTTTCTGTACTTTGACAAGCACGGGAAGGAGCTGGTGGTGGAGAACGCGCCGGGGCACGACACGCCGGGGCACGACCCCACGCGCGTGCCGCTGCTGTGCCTGGACATGTGGGAGCACGCGTGAGTGTGTACTTCGAAGTACAGTATCTGTGTGGTTATACTACTACTCAACACTACCAGACGTGTACATGTATGTACTTTCAGAAGTTCTGATATACACTGGGCATGACACGCCGGGGCACGGGTGCCGCTGCTTTGCCTGGACACGTGGGAGCACGCGTGAGTGTGCACACATGTGTGCAGCACGGCACTTGTAAAAGTACTGTGTACACTAGAAGTTTTTGTATTGAACTCCGCTTAGGGCGCGGAGAGTCCTTTGCACACGGGGCGCGTGCCCAGAAAAAGGGATCAGACAGGTAGCGGGAAAAGCTGGCAATGCTCAGTACTGCGTACTCTACGCAAGGGCAGCCTGGCATGTTGCCAGAGGACTAGTATGTTAAATTACATCCTATGTACTTCTGAAGTACTTCATAGTACCAGATGTGTCCATGTATGTATTATGTATGCTGGGCTCGATACGCCCGGGCACGACCCCGCGCGTGTGCCGCTGCGTTGCCTGGACGTGTGGGAGCACGCGTGGGTGTGTATGTATACTTGGAAGCATATAATCATACATCTACATGTACATGTATGTACACAATTTCATAGGTGGAGAATATGCCCGGGCCCGACACGCCGGGGCACGACCCGACGCCCGTGCCGCTGCTGTGCCTGGACATGTGGGAGCACTCGTGAGTGTGTATACGCTGCGACAGTAACATGTGATGTTTATGTTTATTTATACACACGTTGTATGTACCTCTGAAGTATGTACGGCAAAGCTGGCCCTGACAGGGCGCACGAAGCGAAGACAGCGCCTGCCAACGTACTTCGAAGGCATGTACTTGTTGAAGTAGAATACTACTACTTCAAGTACTCGTGGTGTTGAAGTACTTGGAGGTATGCGGGTGTGTGCTTGTACGTGTGCGTACTTTCGAAGTATGTGTGCGCACAAAGGCGGCGGCAGCACCAAGCTGTGAGCCATACCAGCTGTTGCTGGTGGCGATGGCATCAGTCAGTCTGCAGTAGTGTTAGTTTGTGTGTTTACTACGCGCTCACGCGGGTGCCACTGCTGTGCCTCAGCATGCCGTACCACGCTTGTGTGTGTTCTTGTGCGTGGCGTGGCAGCATTGAAACTGTGCACTATACTACTGTAGTGTCAGCAGTTGGTGGTACACTGCACTCGCATCTTTGTGTGGTTTGAGTTAGTGCGGTGTGCGGCCCTAGTGCGGGGTTCAGAGGCGTGGCACAGACCACATACCTTTATTCACAATACTTCAAAGTATACAATGCCCCATTTTTTTTAGCGCGGGTCTTGCTTCAGTGCGGGTGTGAGGGCGGCGACACTACCCCATGCAAAACGGCGAATGGACTTTGGTGGCAGCGATAGTGGTTGGTATGTACCGCATGTTATCATTTGGTACTTCAAGTACTTGAAGTACTTGTTTGCAATCACAGGCGCGCAACGATACTCCGAACTGCCCACACAGACTGCCCACACAGACTTAGACAAGAAATGAAATCGAACACTCATAAAAACCAAAACCTCAACCACATGAAACCAAAAAATTTCCTACACGGTTGCTAGTCTGTGCGGGGGGTCTGTGTGGGCAGCGTGGATTATGCGCAACGGCCCTCCATGGGCATGTGGTGCGAATGACCAGGGACACGCACCTGCCGCAGGTAGACCAAGTAGCACCGCTACAGTATAGCACAACATACGAAGCTGGGAATCGGTCGTTTGCGCTGTGATGTCCACCGCACTTGCAATAAATGGCTGCAGCCGTGCCTCAATGTGTCTGGGGCAGTGGTACTGTTGTAACTTGCCCAAAAATATCAGCATTGAATTTCAGACGAAGCTGAAAAGTTGCAATTTTTTTCATTTGAGTGTGTGAGTCTCTACGCTGTGCCAACACCATTGCGGCATTGGCACTCACTGTGCCGCCCGTTTTGCCGAACGTTGGCATGCTTGAAGCACTTGTTGGAGGTACAGTGCAGTCGCGATTTAGTTTGCTTTTGAGGTAGCGCGGTATGCGGTTTGGTGCGGGGTCCAGAGACCTGTCGCTGACCACATGACTCTGTATACAAACAGTACCAATGCCCTATTGATTTAGTGCAGGTCTCGCTTCAGTGCGGGGGTGCTACGGGGTGACACTACCCCGCACTACATTGAGTGCACTGCACTTCTACTACAGTAGTATTTACTTGCGCGTCGGTGGCGTACGGTGAGCGTTCCAGCACATGTAGACTACGCGCGTACAGGCAGGGAAACGGCCATGTCATGTCTTGATGCAGTGCATGCACTGCTGTGCAGTAACGCCAACCAGCCAACGGCCGCCGGCACCAGCTGCAGCCACGGTGGTGGCATTAGCGCCGTCATTGAGCGGCCACACTGGTACCATGCACACAACACCTAACACTACAACTGTAACTGAAACTAACACTGCAACTACGCCCAACACACACACACACACACACACACACCACCACACACCACACACACACACACACACATATCATACACAGTGAACACTTGTCACGACTCCACGCTCGTGGCCCCGCTGTGCGCTGCAGCATCTGAAGGCCCAAACGCGTGGAAGTGGAAGCGGCGGTTAGCAAGTGCAAACAGCGCTGATGGGCTCTTGCCGCGTCGCCATGGCGGCAGTCCGCCCTCGCGCGACAAAGGCTTGTGACAGGGGGGGGCAGCCAAGCTGCCCCCTAACAGCGGTCTCTGCTGCTGAGCTCTGCCCCCTCGCACAGACGTGGCACACTGGTGTCCGCAATCTCGCGGGTGGCGTGTGCTTGCACATTAGTGGGGTTGCCAACCCCATAAACTCCTCTAATTTCAGTCCGTAAAATTGTAGCGTACGTTCACGCCAGCTTTCAGGTGTTGCAGACCCAGCGTCATTGATGTTTTGCGCCCAGCAGAGTTTGGGCCGCAACACAATCTGAGGCATCGTAGGCTCCGCAGGCATCTGCGGTGTGATGAAACTACCATGGACCGCACTGCCCAGCAACAATACAACCCTAGCACGACACCTCAGCTCCACGCTCACCGCCCCCCCCCCCCCCCCCCCCCCCCCCCCCCCCCCCCCCCCCTGCAGCTACTACCTAAAGCACCAGAACGTGCGCGGCGGCTACGTGGATGCCTTCTGGCACGTTGTGGACTGGCCGACCGTCGCCACGCGCTGGGCCAACGCCAGCGGCGAGGTGCACCCCGACCCGCTGCCGCCCAACGACCGGCGCGAGCGCGAGCGCGTGGGCCTCATGCCCACCGACAAGGGCTCCGAGGCCGTCGCCGAGTTGTAACTGTTGGCGTAACTGCCTGCGACTGCCCCCTTTCTCCCCCTTGCGGGGCTGTGGCCGTGGCGGCGGCGCCGTGTTGTGACAACGCCCTGCGGTGGCAGCTGGGCTGGGTTGTGGGCTGCGGACGCGGGTGCGCTGCCTGCGTGCTTGCTACTGGCAGTCGCTTGCTGCCGCTTGGTGCCAGTGCGGTGGCGGCCAGCTTGTGACCGCCAGCGGTGGTGTTGGCGGCAGCGGTTGGCGGAGCGGCGGCGGCGGCGGCTGCGCATAACGCCGCTGCACCGACAAGGCTGGAGCTGGCAGCCTGCTGGCGTCTGGCTGGCGGAGGGGACAAGGGGTTGTCTGTGGTGCACCGGGGCTGGAAACGCGGCAGGGTGAGGAGTGGCGTGCTCAGCAGCTTGCTGGTGTGCACGCGTGTATCCACAAGCTGCTCAGCAGGGAAAGGGAGTGGCAGCACGCTTGAGCTGTGGGTTTTTTTGTACCAGGCTTTCAGTGGTGTTTGGTGGGGGGGGCAGGTGGGGGCAAGAGCGGCTGTGGTGTGTCAAGGCGGGTTGCTGCATGGTGCCATGCCATGCTGCACCAAGCCGCTGGCTGGGGACATATGGAAGGGAGTGGGGCAGGGTGCAGTGGCGCCCGCGAGTCGCGACACACATCATTCGTTGGGTGGCGACATGCAGTAAGCTGCCGCCGGCGCAGTAAGGGCATTACATGCAAGCACTGAACAGCTGGCTTGGTTAAAATAGAGGCACGCGTCCGCAAATTTCAACACAGCGTGAATGCTTGGCTGCTGCTGTTGTGTCATGGTCATAAACAGTACACCATCCGTCAGCTTGCAGTGCCTGCTGAGTGACGCTGAACAGTGTTGTCGCGTGAAAATGGTGTCGACCACGTTGCCACAGTGCACAGCAATGCCACAATCTATGCCAGTGCCTGCTGCTGCTGACCTAATTATCACCTACAGATATTTGCGAGGGCATGTGTATGAAGAAATGTGCACACACGTGTGTAATTCCATTATTTACTGCATGCAGACTTGCAATTGCGCAACACGGTGTGCGTCCCGCGCGCGCGCGGTTGCTGAGCACGCACGCGCATGCCGGCTCGCTACGCTACGCACATACCGGCTCGTATGCAGCACACCGATAATGGTTCCGGTTCCTTGGTGTTCACACAGCGCCATAGCATGCCTACACAGCAGCCAGCCAGCCAGCAGCAGCAGCAGCAGGCAACCACCACACACACACACACTGAAAAAAAAAGAATGACCGCACGCGCGCCGCTGCGGGTCGCTACGCTCGCACATACCGGCTCGATGCTCAAGTATTCAATACCGACAATGGTTCCGGTTCCCTGGTGTGTTCACTGACCGCCAGACCCAGCAGTAGCAGTCGCCACGCTCCAGGCGTTAGGTGAGCAGTCCGCCGCTATCGCTGACATGCTGCGCCCTATGCAGTGCTCGCTCGTTCCGGCGGCTCGCTCGTCTGATCTCGCGCACTGCTCAGGTTGTTGTCGCGCCCATCTGCGCACTTGTGTCAGAGTGTTGCAGGCAAGCATACACGCACACCTCTCCCCCCCGCCGTCGCCAGCTGCCGCCACCTCCACCCTGCCATTGCGCAAGTACCATCACAAGCTGCCACATCTGTGCCCGCCAGGCATGCACCCAGTCCTCCTGTGCTGACGGATCATGCATGCTTCTTGCTGCTGACACATCCTGCGGCAGCAAGCACACACACCATGGCGCTGCGTGGCGTGCTGGTGCTGCTGGTGGCGATGGCGGCGGGTGTGGCGGCTTTCACGGGCACCGCACCAAGCACGTTCCTGACGGGCACCATGAGCGCTGGTTTGAGGGCGCCTGCGGCCACCAGCAGCCTGGGCCTGGCTAAGGCAACCTACAGGTACGAGTACACTGCTGCAGCAGCAGGAGCGCCAGGCAGCACCCGCACAGCAACAGCACGGCAACAGCAACAGCATGTGGCAGCGCGCCATCATCTTGCCTCTCTCAAAGTCTGCGTGCATGCGACCGTGGCTGCCGTGGCTGCCCTGGGCAGCGGGCAGCCAGTGCCGGCGGCGCTGTGTTGCACTTCATGACGGCACCCGCACCAGCAGCCAAACAGCAAGTTGCGGTGGCTGCTGCTGCCGCCGCTGCTGAGACCGTGAGTGAATTGTGCGATGCACGTGCGCAGGCGCAGCGGCGCGGCGAGCACTGTCATGATGCCCATTGGCGTACCAAAGGTGGCCTACCGAGTGCCCGGCGCGCCCTCGGCGGACTGGGTTGACATTTACAACCGTCTGTACCGTGAGGTGAGTGTGTGGGCAGCGGATGCACACACTGTTGCAGGGATAACACACTTGTAATCATAATTATCTATTATACTGTTTTGTTGTGATTGTTTATAGATTCACTTGTGTATTTATCTCATGTGTACCTATTTAAAATTGTTGCAACGCGCATGCTCGCCGCGCCAGCGCCTGCGCCAGCAGAGTGTGTTCCTGCTTCTTTTCTTGCACGGCGACGCCCGTGGCTTTCACTACGGATTGTTGTGGTCATGCGATCATTGGCTCGTGCCAGAACCGCAGAGTCTATGATCCTACTCCGTTTTTGCAGTCAAGTTTGTAATACTTGCGGCATGAGTATCTGGTGTACAGACGCGGTACCAATGTACTTGATCACATGTGTATATGTACACACTTCGGAGCATCTACTTCTCAGTATGTAGATACTTGAAGTACATGTCAAGTGACATGGACCAAAGTATTGCTAAGTAAATTGCTGACAAGGTATCCAGTTGGCACATGTGCGCCCAGCTCCACGGTTCTTTGTGCATGCTAGACCTACATGGCAAGTGTGGTTGTCTTATGAATACTCTGTAGTACTACGAAGTACAGTACGGGGCGGATTGTCTTGTGTGAATGTTAGGCGTACCCCAACAAGAGGGTGTACACCCCTGGCATTGATAAAATGCCCAGCACTACCACACAGTGTACAGTACCCAGATGAAGCTCCTGTGCACGCTGCACCTGACTTGAGCGTGAAAAGGTGCACTGTACTTTTAAAAAAGGTCCTTTTGAAGTTCACAGCCTCACAGCGTGTGCCAGCGGCAGAGGCTGCAGGGTTGGTTACAGCTGTGTTAATACCGTAACTGGCGGATTACAACGCCCCCCCGCGTTGTCAACGGCGGGGTTTACTGTTGCTAGCACGGGGGGCGTTATGCAATGCACCCGCGTTATACAGCGTACCCAAATTTGTATAGAATACCACCCCGCGTCGTCGTCATGAAGGCGCCGTCAGCCTCGCGGGGGGCGGTATACAGGGTCATACGGCGCTGCATAACGCCCCCCCTCGTTAAACAAGACCCCCCGGTTATACTCCGTCAGTGATGGTACTCGAGAGCAGGTTCCCAGGCTGTTAATCGTGTCATCTGCGGTCATGTCATATGCAGTAAAGCCACCCAGGCTTGGTAGTGCCGATGGGTTAACCTGTGGTGGCAGCGCGCGCAACTCAGGCGGTGTGGCAGCCACCAGGTGCAGCGACGATCTCTCTGCCTGAAGCGTCGGGTGCCGTACGAGTGCAGTTGATGTACAGCTTGAAGTTGATCAATTTGAGTGGTGTGCCCGTCACCAGGTGCAGCAGCGGTGTCGCTGCTCTGAAGCGCCGGGTACTGTATGAGTGCAGTCAAAGTACAGGTTGAAGTTGATCAATAGACCGGTGCCAGCCACCAGGTGCAGCACCGGTGTCACTGCTTGAACCCCCGGGTACCGTATGAGTACAGTTGAAGTACAGGTTGAAGTTTGATCAATGGACCAGCCACCAGGTGCAGCAGCGGTGTCGCGGCATGAACTGTGGCACTGTTTGGTACAGTTGAAGTACAAATAAAAGTTGATGGCCACACTGTAGCGGCAGCGCGGCGCAACCGAACAGCGTGCCACGGAAGAGGTGCAGCAACAATGCCACGGAAGAGGTGCAGCAACAATGCCACGGAAGAGGTGCAGCAACAACAGCGTACAGCAGCAATGTTGCTGCCTGCTTTGTATGTGCTGAGCGAGGTGCGCTCCGCCAGTCTGTTCACAAAATCAAATTCAAGTCGGTGGGTGAGCTCACAAACCAGATCATTCGAGTCATGCTTTATTGAACCACATTTCCTGCCCTTCCGCGTTTTCCACCAAAATATTACGAATGCCCTGTGTTACACCCCTCTGTTCCACTGCTGCAGAGACACTTTTTGACGCTGTTTTTCCTGCCATCCTTGCCACCGAACTCTCCCGCCCTCCCAGCGCATCATTTTCCTGGGACAGGAGATTGATGACGAGCTCGCGAACCAGATCATTGGCGTCATGCTCTACCTGGACTCAGAGGACTCCACCAAGCCCATCTACATGTACGTCAACTGCCCCGGCGGCAGCGTCATTGCGGGGCTGGCGATTTACGACACCATGCAGCACATCAAGTCGGAGGTGGTGACCATCAACATGGGGATGGCGGCGTCCATGGCGAGCTTTCTGCTGGCGGCGGGCGCCAAGGGCAAGCGCATGGCGCTGCCGCACAGCCGCGTGATGATCCATCAGCCCATGGGCGGCGCGCAGGGGCAGGCAGAGGACATCAAGGTGCGGTTGCATGCCTCAACTTGGTAAACAACACCTTCTGATGCATGTACTTGAACTACGGTACCATATATCCCCTAGTACTGTTGTAAGTACTGCAGTAATAGTACTTCTGAAGTACTACTGTAGTATGTGTTTTGTGGTGCACCAGCCCATGGGCGGCGCGCAGGGGCAGGCCAAGGACATCAAGGTGCGGCTGCAACTTTTTTTTGCATGCACATGTATGAAGTACTACTGAAGTTTGTACTACTACTGTAGTGTTATACTGCTGAAGTAGGTCATAGATACTAATGTACATAGTGCTATACCATTAGGCAGGGTATCAATGTATGCATGTACATGCGTTGTACAGCACTGCCGCACAGTCGCGTCATGATTCACCAGCCGATGGGCGGCCGAGGACATCAAGGTGCGGTGACATACTTTGGAGTAGTACACCCCAGCTTCTGATGCCGATGTACCTAACTATAGTGTATATACACCCCTACTACTGTTATACTTTGTATACGAAGTAGTATTTAGTTTCTTTCAAGTGCTACAGCAGTTGTGTATGTGTTTGGTGGTCCACCGGAACATGGGCGGCGCACAGGAACTAACCCAGAGAGACCATCAAGGTATGCTTATGCTATACTCAGTGTTATACCTCTACTAAAGGTGACCTTCACTTCAAATGTAGTTACCGCGTATACATGCGGCGTACAGTATACACTGCAAGTACCCAGTATACTTTTCTGAAGTACAAATAGGGCCGCCAGAATCGTAATCACTCCCAAAACTAGTCCGTAATTTGGAGCGTAATTTCGCCGCAATCTTACAATGCTTGCAGCATCTTCCATGATGTTTTGTGCTCAGGACAGTCGAACCATCACAAATGTCAAGGCATTTTAGGCTGCTGCACGCATCTGCGGCGGGCGGGAAGGAGATACCGTTGACCGCAAAGTCCCGAGATCACGATTCCGGCAACCCTGAGTATTGTACTTGCTGAAGTAGTTGAGTGAGCACGCGTAGCTACAATGTGTTCTGCTACCGCCTTGCCCCGACAACAGACGCACGGGCTGAAACTTCGGCATTCACAATAAATTGGGGGGGCGTTGGGCCACTACTTCAACAATTATGTGAAGATGTAAGACTTGTAAGTAGTGTACCCTAGCATCTAGTGCAGGTGGCAGCGTAAAACAGTATGGCCGCCACTTTTTTTTTTTTTTGGGGGGGGGGAGGGGGGGGGTAGGCACCTAATGAATGATGAAAGTTGCAGCCCCAGGTGAGTACCTCGGAACATGACAGCAGTGGTAAATGGTATGAGTCGCTGCAGTGGTTCTTTTTACTTCTTGAGGTATTTTCACTTGTGGGCATGCAAGAGCCATGCCATGCGTGCCGGCGTGCATGAAGCAGTGGCACATGCCCGGCGGCATGTACACAAGCAAACTCTTGTTTTCACTTGTGGGCGTGCGAGAGCCGATGCCATGCGTGCGGGCCAGCGCGTGGCGATGGCACATAGTCATACGCATGTGTGTGTATACACATTGTACTACACAAAGTCACAATGTTGTACTTCAGAGTACAATCAAACGCCTCAAGCGCTGCTAGCAGGCGGGCCTGAGCCGCCAAAGCTGCTGAAGTTGTACTCGAGGTGTGGTCCTTTAGCCGCGTGATGATTCACCAGCCCGTGGGCGGGTGCTGGCGGAGGACGCCAAGGCGCGCTTACAAAGCCACGACCACTCGCGCGTCGCATTATTGCCAGTGTATGCAATTACAGGCATACCACAGAAGTGCATGCACATGCGTTCACATGTGTACATGTGTTCACATCATGTTAATGGTAGTACTTAGCCTCAAGTTTTTTTATGATTTTGACTCAAGTTTTTTCATGATCCACCCTGCCAACGCGCGGTCACGCAGAGCGGCAGTCGCAGGACACTAACCTGTTTCAAAGGCATGCCACGTGCTGGTGTAGCTAGCAGGAGTTCGTTGCTGGTGGGTCTATTGTACCAGCGGCGGTAAGTACATAGTGTTTGGCAGGGATGCCGCGGCCTGAGTGCTGCCAGCCTCACATGTTGCTCCCGTGTAGGCGGCGTGCTGATAATTTTGGCGCCATGCGGCGCTGGTGGTGTGTACGCCGCGCCTGAATAAAGTACTTTTGAAGTACTGCACCTGTTTGGACATACTTCGAAATACTGCTAGTACTTTGAGTATTTGGCAGTGACACAGCAGCCTGAGCACTGCTGGGCAGCCTTATATGTGGCTCCTGTTTCCGGCGGCGGGCCGGGAGCTGTGGTGCCATGCGGCGCTGGTAGTTACTGCGTACGCTGTGACACTATAAGGTACTTTTGAAAATAGTTCTAAAGTACCTTGTTTGGACATGCTGCTTCAGCTGGGCGCCTGTGCATAGAGCTTCTGCGCCCCAAACGGAGTTCAACCAGAAACCACAGTGCCCGCCTATGATACCATTCACTCAGCCGCAGCCTGCCCCTGCAGTCGACACCGCTGGTCCCCATATACTTCAAACTTGAAGTACATGTGTACACTGTACACACGTGTTCACACACGCTTATTACACGCAACTTCTGCCTGCAGACCCATAGTTGACTTGCATCTGCTTTCGACCTCTGTGCGCGGTGCTTCAACAGGCGGAGGCCGCCCAGATCATGCGCATCAGGGATATATACTACTTCAAACTTGAAGTACTTCAGAAGTATATGTGTACACTGTACACACATGTTCACACACGCTCATCACACGCGACTCCTGCCGTAGGCCTGCATTTGACGTCCATCTTTTGCATCTGTACACACTGTATGCGCAACAGGTGGAGGCGACCCAGATCATGCGCATCAGGGACAACATCGTGAAGCTCTACGGCATCTTCTCGGGACGCACCCAGGTGAGCGCACGCAGCAGAAATCGCACCAAAAATTGAACACAATACGTGTAAATTCATGGTATGATTTTTGTTTTCACCAAGATGTAAACCATTTCATGTATTGTTGTGGTGAGTTTGTTTTCATCTTCTCGGGACGCACCCAGGTGAGCCCTCCCCCCGCCAGTCCGCCAGCACACTCGTGTGCTACAGTAGTAAGTGGTAAGCGCAGGTGTCAGTCCGGGGTTGCTGGCCTCAACATTGTCTCTACGCATCTTTTCACAAGTTACAATTCTGGCGCAGATTGCTGCCCTCTGGTGTGTCAGCTGAGCTGTTGACCCACTGGTACGGTGCCACGCTGTGTTAGCGCACTGCAGCACAAGTGTCACCAAAACGTAAACCATGGCATGTGATTTTGTGGTGTATTTTTTGGTTCCGCTGCGCGCGGGAGGAGGTGACACGCGCGCTCGGCAGCGACAGTTTCATGAGCGTGCAGCACAAGTTTTGCCAAAACTCGAACTGCTTCATGCAAATTAGTGGCATGATTTGACCCACGCGCTCGGCAGGGACAACTTTGTGAGCGCGCAGCAGAACTAAAACCATTTCATGTAATGTTGTGGCATAAATTTGGTTTCTCTGTGCACAGGAGGAGTTGATGTGCTCGCTCAATACAGACAACTTCATGAGCGCGCAACAGAAATACCAACCATTGCATGTCGCGTTTTGGTATTGTTTAACCACTTCATGTCACATTTTGGTATCATTTTCTTTCTCTGCGCGCAGGAGGAGGTGACACCCGCACTCGATAGGGATAACTTCATAAGCGTGCAGCAGATATTTCACCAACAATTTCACCATTTCATTTAATTTTTTGCTATCATTTTTGTTCGTCCGTGCGCAGGAGGAGGTGACACGCGCGCTTGACCGGGACAACTTCATGAGCGCGCAGCAGGCGCTCGACTTTGGGCTGGTGGACCAAATCATCGAGCTCAAGAAGGACTGAACTGCAACACTTCCGCCAGGCAAAACTGCAACACTTTCCCTGCTGCCTCCCATGTGGCCAACACCGCAAACAGCAGCAGCGACAGTCTGCTGGTGGCAGTTGCGCCAGCGCTGCCGGCAGCGGCGGCACGCACTCACACAGAGGCGGTCTGGCACCAACGACACACTTGGTGACACCGCCGCACCGGTCGTGCGGCGGCACCTGCCGCGGCTGCCGCTGCTGCTGCTGCAGTGCAGTGCCTAGTCACGCCGCCCGCTGGTGAGGTGCTGACCCTGTGGTGGGTGGTGCT
>JAULBY010091197.1:0-29493 GCA_032358315.1 Ophiocytium majus
CACACAGGCTTCGGCCTGGCTTTCTGCCCCAGCCACGGGAGTACCTGGGCTCAGTCACCTTTTTGGTGTCTTTCACACCACTGTAACAGTAACAGTTGCTGTAGGGCACAAGCAGACTGAGTCTTGTCTTGCAGTCATGCTGGTGGCCGCAGTGGGCCCGCGCGGGTTCAGGGCACACGTCACCACTTCGGGGTGGCAAATGTTTATTTACTGTACTCGGGTATGTAGGGTGTGTGCAGTTAGAATGCGGCTGTAAGGTCCTCTGTGATGGTTTTGATGACGCCATTATAATAGTGGAGTGTAAGTGCAGCAGCACCACTGGCAGCCAGCGGTACCGGCGTTGCTACAACAGTGCCAGCGCCACCCGCCATGGCAGCTAGCTGCGCGCTCCTCAGCAGTAGCTACCTACTAGTAGGCAGTGGCGGCCACTGCAGGGGAGCGCTGGGCAGGGGCGACGCTCAGCAGCAGCATGAACTTCAACCTGAGCTACAGTCACTGTGATGCAAGGGCCAGCTTGGCCTGCGCCTCCAGAAATGCACCAATATCCTCCTCTTTTGCCGCACTCAGTCAGCAGGCTGCTTCAGCAATTTGAAAACCAGCGATTATCATACCCGCCAGCTCCAGCGGTGCGCTCCCCACCAGTAGGCCAGCACCTGCAGCGGCAGTCACTGTGCTCAGCAGCCAGACCAACATCAGCTGCGATATGAACTACAGTGATGCAATGGCCAACTTGGCCTGCGCCTCCAGAAATGCGCCAATGTCCTCCTCTGTCGCGGATGCGCACGGTGCGGCGGCCGCGCTGCAAAATGCAGGCACAGCAGCAGAGAGGCAAACAGACAGATGGCAAACAACAGGCGGGTGAGCGGCCGGGTGTCACAGAGTTGCCAGCACTTCTGAATCACTGCAGGACGCACAAGGAAATAGGTTTTTGGTGGCACCGGGAATATTAATCGGGTGAGGGCACACGGGTGAGGGCAGAAAGGTTTCCAAAGCTACAGCATCATGCTGCAGCACGTTGTAGACAGGTGGCTTTCAGAACATGCTCATGTGTGCCTCGATGACAACCGGCGGGTATGCCGGTAAGGTAGAACAGGCCGCACAGTCTCGCGGTACGGAAAGGTACATATTTAATGCACAGTCACTGCGGCTGCTGCTAGCTTGCATGACGCGACAGTGTGTGTGTTGTCAAGACGTGCTCGCTGAGGCGCGCCGCGAAGAGAGCACTAGGACACTGCCAGCTCTATGGTGCTGCACACAAATCACAAACATGGTGCAAGCGGCCCCCAGGCTGGGTCCTGCCATGTACTCAGGGCTGTTAACTCATGGGTCAACAAAAAAGTGAATCAAGTCACTACGGTATTGCGCGGCTTGATAACTGCACCGCGCAGGTCATGGGCAGGCACTGTGGCCTTCACTTACCGAGTGAAGAAATCCCTAGCGCGGGGCTTGTTGCCTGCTGCCAGTGCTGCCACGCCAGCATAGTAAAGGTTGCGCCGCGAGTTCGGCTTTATGGCTGTGAACAAGCAGCACGACGGCGAGGGCGTGGAGTGTTGTTGAAGTTGACAGTTGAAATTGAACTTGGGTGGTTATGCAGGGCAGCCGCATGCTTGCCGTGACATCGTCATGAAGGTCCTGGAGTAGTGGATATGCGCTTTGTAAGTGCCAGTAGCCATACACGGCGGGATGTACGGTCAAACAATGCTGGATTGTTGTCACCCTTGCTTGGTTTTTGTGAAGGAGAATAATGACCTAAACGACAGTCACCGTGTGTTGCGAAGCGACAGTTGCAGCCTGCCACCAACAAAGCCTTCAAGGTAGGTAAAACCCCTGGGCATGTGCACGTAAACATACCACTGTTACAGTAGTCATATAACGTGCTCGGGTTTTGGTGGCACTTGTGAGCGGAAGCACAAATTTGATCCAACAGCCTGCGTCCTTTTTTGGGGCGCCACAACAGTGCAGCCTCTCAGATTTCTCTTGAGCCTCACTAGCAGCTAACACACTATTGGGAAATTATAAGATGGCAAGCAATACAACAATGAGGTACAGGTGCATAGCTGCCCATCGAGCACACTGCAGGTGCTGGCTGCAGCATACAGCACTTCTTGCCAAGTGACAGCAAAAGCTGCTGCGCCTACTGTGTGCTTTTTGAATACTACAAGTGCGGTAGCGGCTGTTGCGCGTGCTGCTGAGCACCGCTGACTGCTGCGTCACAGCTCCACAGCTCAGTTGGTGGCCCGGGTGGGGAGGACCAGGGCTTTCCCAGGCAGCAATAAGCCACAGTTGCAGCTTCAAGGCGTGGGCAGCAGTTGAACACTGAGGCAATGCCGCATGTTCCGAGCAATGATTGCGCTGTGCAGTGGCAGCACATACCGAGCGCCTTGTCAAAGCAGTCGACAGCTTTCTTGGCAGAGCGAACTGGCCACGGCGCTGCCAGGTAGTATGCCCCTTGGAAGATGTATGCAACTCCGTTGTCCTGCGTACACGGTACAATACAGTCGAAACAAAATAATGTTACTTACAAGCAGCTTACTAGTAGGACTACCAAACAAAGGGCAGCAAAGCTTGCCAATGGGTGTGTGGGCTCAGCCTGCCAGGGTGCATATGCAGAGCTTGATGTGTGGGCTGCCAGGGTGCACTCAACAGCAGCTCGCCTATGCTTGCCGCAGATTATCCATACAACTGCCAAGTACGTACTCTAATCCGCCCACGCTACAGCGCAGCTGGGCTTACAAGGAAAGCCCACCAGATGGATTTAGATGGCAATGTGCCACACCGGACCGTTACGGTAACATTGGCCACAGCAGCCACCCTAAGGCTTGCACAGCAGCAACAGCAGCCGTAACAGCACACCAGCTGGCAGCAGAAGGTGCAGCCAGTGGCAGGTGCAACAGCCGCTGCCACCATGCCTCACCTGCTGCGGGTGCTGGGTGACCAGCCTGTCCACCGCACTGAGGAAGGTGAAGGCGTTGCCGGACGCAATGCTCTTGATGATGCCCTTGGATGAGGTGCGGTACATTACGGCCTGTGAAAGTGCGCAACAGGCAACATGGCATTGAGCTGCAGTGCGAGGCGGGGGGCCACACACTAGCTTTGTTTTACTGGCCACTTGGCAAAGCCAAATGCATGAAGCTCAGATAGCACTACCGCATGTGTGACATTATGTGGCAACGTGCGGCCATCAATACATTGCCAATGCACAATCCTGCTGCAAATACGCAACACTCCATCCCCCCCGCCCTCAGCTCCAAGTCGAGCTGGTGCAAGTGACCAGCAAGCAGCTAGTAGTACATACTTTCGAAATATTACAGTCACCGTGGCGCAACCGACACAGTACCCGTACTGCGGTGCACCTGCTACCTTATTTTCACTTTTGAAGTGTACCCGACCCCACGCTCAGACCTCTCACCTCTGTGTAGGCCTGGGCAAGGTCACCATCCGAAGTGTCGGCCTCGGGCAGCGCTGCTAGGATCTTATCTGTGTGCTGTGCCCACAGTGCCCTGCGCACGCACCAAGAGCGTGCGCCAAATCTCGTAGTCAGGGGGAGTGTTTCAAAAACTTTGACAAATTGGCTGTAGAAGCTGGTCATGACTGCAGCCTTGCCGCAGGAGGAACTTTCTTCCCGTACGACTACCACTTTTAGCACAGTTCATGCCCGGACAAGTGCCTTACTACCATGATGTGCTCAGTGTCACCTAAGAAATGAGGCGTGTGCCGAACATGGGATCCGCAGTCATTGTGTGCTATGAGTCTCCTCTGTCCATATGGCTTGTGTGATGCCGCATCATCTTGTTCACAGCATTGCGCAAGTTTTGGCATGCCTACATATGGGCACTATGCATCACCATATATTTTACTCAGTGGCATTAGTCATCTTCAAGTTGCCTGTTCACACAGTTGCGGCTATGGTTTTTGAAGGTGCAACTGTGTGTGGAAGAATTGTAAGAGTGTGCAGCATGAAGTAATGCACACCAGGTTCTGTTAGTGCAGTACGCAGTCCAGCAATCTACAACAAATTGTGTGCTGAGGCCGCCAACTTTGGTGGACTTGCATATGCAGTGCCACTGTGACAGTGCAAACAAGCATAAAGCATCACATCACGGAGTATGTAAGGTGCAACCTTGGCACAGGGCGGCTTCACGAACAAGAACGTTTACCATGAAATAAAAAAAGTGTAAAAATAATACCTTATTTCCTACTTCGAAGTACATGTATTACTGTACCAGTATAACACACTGCTGTAATAGCAGTACGTACATATCTCTGTATACATGTACAGTATGCATGTACGTGCACATCTGTATATGGTAATCTTTGAATAACATCAATACTTGCAATGAAGCACCTGCATGCTGACATGCTCTTAGCTGCAAGGTAGATACGGTATACCATATGGAATACTTGCGCATGTAAGCCAGCAGTGCGAGCAGGGCCCAAAACACTGTTCCATCCTTGAAATCCATCGTATGTAGCCTTGCACACAGTTCAAACTAAGTTACTGTTGTCACGCTACAGTTGGTATCACAGGGAGATATGAGGCGAGCATTGCTAACAGCGGTAGCGACTGTTGTCATGCGTGCTCTCTGAGTACAGTGGTGCCGAGGTGTGGTTTGACAGCTGCTAGCCTCCTTAACAGTGTTGCCTCTGGCATTGAACTGAAGTAGTACCTGTATTCTGGTGTGTCCACAGTCTGGCCATCGTAGCTCAGGCCATTTCCGTCAGTCGACTTGCGCAGCCACGAAAGGGACTGCAGCGCCTCCTGCTGCTGCAGAGTTGAACACAGCAATAGAGAAATGCGCAATGCCATGAGACTTCTGGGTGAGTCAGACATCGGCTGGCCATGCATGAAACCCACTTGACACGCCAACGATGTGTTGGTTCCTTGTACTTCACCCCAGCCTTGTTTCGGGCCGTTGCAGCAAAGCTACAGAGCGTGACCGATGCGGAAGTGGAATACAGCTGGGAGCTGCCGTCCACGGACAAATGCTTTAATTGCCTCAAAGGTGCCGGACACCATGACAACATCTGAGATACACCGGGTGCTCAATAACCCGCAGGACAGACTCAGAGTGCAGGATCGCCTGCCCAGGGACATTTTGCTGGCGTGTGTTGACCACTTCATCCTGGTCAATTGACAATTTTTGAAAGCAGACCCTGCCCTCATGCACTGGCACCATGGCACAGCTACAGCAGGACGTGGCACTCTTGCACATGGAAATGGCGCGCGTGCACGATTCTGCGGTGCCCATGCTCCAGGAGCCGGCACAGGAGCAGGCGCAGCAGCTGAGCAGCTGCTCACCCAGCTGCACCTGCTCGTGTGCGTGCTCCTGGAGTATTGGCACCACGGCATCGTGCACGGGCGCCACTTGCATGTGCCAGACTGTCACGTCGTGCTGTAGCTGTGCAATGGTGCCAGTGCATGAGGCCAGGTCTGCTTTTATCAATTGACCAGGATAAAAGAGTCAACGCAGGCCAGCAAAATGTCCCTGGGCAAGCGATGCTGCAGTCCGCCACCTTGCAGTTCTCAAGCACCCGGTGAATCTCAGTCATTGTCTGGGACCTTCGACGCACACGCCCACAGCAGCTCCCGGCTGTACCTACCAGTCCACTTCAGTCAGGCACTCTAGCTTCGCTACAGCGGTCCGAGACGAGGCTGGGGCGTACAAGCGCATGAAATTGTGTCGCTGCCACGCGACAGTGATGGCATCAGCATCATCATCAGCATAAGATCGACTTAGTCCACGGCCACCATGGTCAAAAAGTGTACAATAGCTACATGTAGCTACTTAAAAAGGCAATTACTCCAAAGTATATAATGTGAGTGTGCGCCGCAATGGCTGTGCCGCAAGTGGCCGCCGGTAAGCGGCGCGGCAACTCCTCGGATGCCATAAATTATTTTTGATTAAGTTGCCGTACCTACTAAAATCACAGTTGGGTGGGAACGTTATTGACGCCGTACCTCAAAATTTGCTGTTTACGTGTTTCCAGATGTACTACTTCAGTAGAAGTACTTTTTGAAAAAAGTAGTCGTCACATAATTTAGCTACTTCAAGTATATTCAATCAAAGAATCAGTTGCATTGGTTAGCCAGCAACAGCACCTGTTATTCTGATTTATGGTACATGCTAGGTTACATGACAAAACTTGAAACAATTTTGGCTCCCATTTTTTTGGAAGTATGGACTCCTTTGGGGTGTCGGAATATGAGCACCTCCTGCTCTTAAGTAGTAGCTGCAACCTGGTAACTGTCCAGGCAGCTGAGTCACACGTAACCATCATAGTTGCGCAAACTCTTCGCGCAGTAGCTACATTGTGTGCACGTGCAGATGCTCGCTGCAGCAACATGAAAGGCGCTGTGCGCCAGGATACAGTACTGATCACATTCTCAGAGTCAGACTCTCTCAACTACTGCACCAGTACCACCGCCCTAGTGGGCGGGCCGCCAGGCATTGGGCCCGGCTGTGCTTGCAGCCTTGGCTTACCATCCACGATCCTGGTTCATAATAGCTTTCCGGTTCCTGGCCCCCCCATCATGCTTGTTCGGGTTCAACAAACATCAAGGTCGTCTAGTAGAAGTCTACCCGGTCAACCAGTTAACGACCAGATAACACTACGATTTGCATCATGTGCGGTGCACATAATTGCACATCTAGCACCGGTATATGTGCCTGCCAGGCCTTACACAGGTCAACTCCTCGGCCAGTACAACTAGTGTTGCAAATCATTCCTCAATAAAAATACGCTGCTGCGATTTATGCAGGTACTAAATGACTGACCCAGAAGCATGGTATATTAAGACACGGGCAATTGCCGGTTGCCAGCACTGGTTCAACAGTGGGGTGAACAGCCAAGCTAGCAAGCCTTGCTGAGCGCAGTATGTACCCACCTGAGATGTGTGACGGCTGCGGACCGCAGCGCATGTATGCAGCAGCATTGAGCGCAGCAACGCATGCCAGGGTGGAAGTGCAGCAAGCAGCGAACACAGAGAGTGGTTAAGGCGGCTGAAACTCTCGGAGGCGGGCGGTGATGGCTGTACAAGGTTCATCATTCAAATTGAACGTTGCCGCGATTTCCTGCCCACACGTAGGCACATTTTCATCCATCCAACATGCCGCTGCAGTCTGTGTAGGTGACAGTGTCAGTGTTGGACGACGGTAAAGTTTTCAATACTGTTATTGGGTCCAGTGAATACGACAGCAGTCATGTACATAGTGTGACCAGGTCCACATGTGTGCCAAACACTCTTACAGGGATCATGAAAAACCGTGTGCGCCTGCGAGCTCAAGGCAATCCATGCACACATGGTATGTGTCGCGCACCTTGCCCTAACTTGGACTACTGTAACAGCCCACCAAATGCAGCACTGCATGGTGCCCCAGCACCTGCTCGCAATCTTGGTACCGACATTATGGTGCACCTCACCACGTGGGCAGCACTGTCACAGTGACTCAACAGTAACTTATTATTTGTGCAGGTATTGTGGCCACACAATGTCTGCAGTTGCACCAGCAGACTTCGACCGCTATGCTTTGCAACATACCCCCATGTCATTGAGTATATATCGAGCTCATGGCTTGCCAATTATTTTCACTGCATGTGCACGATGATACCTCGGCTGCCTCTAGAAAATGGACACTTCGTTTCAGATGTGCGGCATACGCTTGAGCATGCAACGCGCAGCTTCGGAGCACTCCATGAAGGAGCGGCATTGATCAATGATATAAACATACCCCGGCCTGGGCAATTGTACGTGCCTCATAACGGTGAGCTGAACTGGTATGGTATGCTCAGGGCTTGCATGTACCTGAAATCTGCACAAGGACACCGGAATCCAGGGGCACACGTATGCAAAAAATACACTGATAGTAGCTACATGTGGGCAGCTGCCTAGAGCTGCTACAACATACTTCACATGCACCCGTCAACATTCTTGAATTAATATAGCTTTATGCGCATTGTCAAAACGTATTGCACAGTATATACTGTGAAAACTGTGACTTGAAAGGTTTTCAACTTAGTGTGGCTACAAGCACAGGTATACTCTGAAGTACACGACTGCATTGCTGAGAAGCTCACCTCTCAGCCACTTCACCACCGTCCTCTGACGCCCCCAGCGCAGACCATTCAGCTCTGGGTAGCAAGTGCAGCCAAGCCACACAAGAGCCCGCTTGACGCGCCGGGCACGTTGACGGAGTCACCACGCTGCAGAGTACAGATGCATGCAACAGGTGCACCAGAGCCAGTGCTGAGCAGCAATCGTTTTGACATTGCACAGCACGGACTTGGAAGACACTTGTTCCTCGGAAATGCAGCATCACGGTGCGCTGCTTTGCAGCGAGCACAGTGTGTGCACTGAGCCCGGGTACCGTAGGTCGCTGGTCAACCCTGTGCCCCATGACACAAAAATGGTGGATGTGGGTGCATTGGGTATGATATGTGCGCCCAAACCACCTTCAAAGCCTGAGGGACTCCATCAACTTGAAAAAACGCACTTGCCATTCCTGTAGCTGGTGTACATGTCATCATGGTGTATTTCGTGACGTACCGGTAGTACTGAATTACTGCAGCACAGCAACATTCGCATTTCACAAGTACCGGTACATTGCATGTAAATGCGTACATGTATATGATACGCACATGCATACTACTTCAAAGTATGGTTCGCTTACAGCACTTTGCGGGGTCCTCAGCAACGCTAGTTGAAGGGGGGGAGGCATTCATCTTGGTGCAGCAGCAGTTGAAAGCTGGGTAGCATATCGTAGAAAGTGCATGGCACGCCCTGCTACCGCCAAGATGCAAGCTGATATCGGACCGTCAAGCAGCTTCTGTGCTGGTGGTGCGGTGTCAAGGGTGTGCAGCAGGGTAAGCAGTGATTGAGGTGTACCCCTATTTATTTGAGCTTGCTTTCGAGAACTTCGCACATGGTGGCAGTAGGGAAGATGGTACTCTCTATGTGTGCATATGTGTCTTCTTTTTGGCAGTGTACCAAGCGTTGCTCAAAAGGGTAGCCACAAGCTGGTGGGACATTACGAATGCATCATTCTTATGGCGGGAGCAGGTGCCGCACATGCGTACACATGTACTACTAGTAGCCACAGCTGCATGCAGAGTACCACTTGCGTGCAGCAGCTGCTGCCAATTGCTTAAGGAGAGCCATTGCAATCGCCATACGCCAGGTGTGACGCCTGCCGGCAATTGACAGCCGAGCTTTAACCCAAGTAATGTATCTTGTCTTGGCCGCAGCAGCTGCACTGTGCCACTATAGTGACAACTCTCGAGGACTGGCAGTGAAGCTCCGCCTAAATTAAATTTATGAAAGCACAAAAACATGGGAGCTTAAACCTCATAGCGCACCCAATGTTAGCACGACACTTCAAACGTGAAGTATAAACTAGCATCAGATCATGTAAACTATAGGGGCTGCTGTAGCGCGCTACATGAGCCAAGCCTCTGAGTCAGTGCACCCTGTCCGGTGCCAACCCGGTTGTGCTCCGAATTGCTCAGCAATGCTACAGAAGAAGTAGCATTACTAAGTACTAACTAGTTAAGTACTTGTGCACCGTCCCTACTGCCGGATCAACTGCATGTACGTCCTGGGAGCCTCACAGGAGGTGCAGTGCACGTGGCATGTGCGTGTATTGCCAAACACCCGGACGAGCTTGAGGTCCTGGAGCTGCTCCCCCTAATTGCTTCACACACCCCTCCCTAATGCTTAACTGCCCGTCCCTGACTATGCCCCCGCCCGTCACTTTAGTTGATGGCAAACCTATTTTCCACGGAAGAAACCCAAAAGGTCGCTCAGCCCAGATGCTGCGTGTAGCTGGGGCAAAGTGCCCAGCGCAAGCCCGTGGGGTGGTTTTCCTAGCTTGAAACGCGAAGGTGATTTAAGCCACACAGGTACTTCAAATTGAGCTTTCTGCTCCCCGGCATAATTTTGAAAGCTGGTGGGCTCCTATGGCAGCTGTCGCCGCCGGTGGCAATGGCAATGGCTGACTGCAGCCGCTGCTGGCAGTAGTGGCTTAGGCTGTTTTGCCTCACCAGAAGCTCCAGCCCAGGTGAAAAAACTGTTCCATAGTCGAGGCAACTCGTGGCACTGCCGCTGGTGTTACCGGTACGCTGCGCAGTTCCAGTGGCACGTCGCCACTTGGTGGCGGGCTGGCTGAAGACTGCTGCGCGATGTGCCACCAACTTTCCTACTACTAGAGAAAGGCAAGGAGAGCGGATTTGCTGGCATGCTGTGCTTATTCTCACCTGGGATGGAAAGCCTGGGCGCCGCTGCACGCCAGCGCCAGATACAGCGCAGCAGCCACCGCAGACCGCATGCTCCAAACACCTGGGTCACAAGCGCGCGCCACACAAACGGACTGTGCTCCTGCAGGTGCTCCTGCTGCTCTGCTGCTGCGCCTCCCGTGCATAGCAACTAGGCGAAAATCGAATCTGGGCTAAAGCGGCGCGCCGGGGCGGCCTTCGGGCGAAAAGCGTGGGATTTTGGGGCGAACGTACGCTGAGTTCGCGGCTGAGGTGCCAGGTATATTGTCATGACAATATAGAACACGGATGCGGTCAACACAGCCGTTCACTCACCATTTTTTTGAAGTCATAAAAACAAGGTGACTGGCGTACCAGCCCGGCAGTGAGTGGTGGGACCATCATGATGCGGTGGCATGCATATGCGTGAAGAAATGGGCAAATTCTTGCAAGTGTAGCCTGGCAAAGACAAATTGATGGAAAAGGAGTCTAGACATGCGGCAGTTGCGTGCAGGCCCGGGGCTGGCTAGCAGTTGTTGCCGAGAGGGTCAAGTTGTGCACCCGGTCCATCATGCATATGGCGCTCGCTCGTGAGGAACTGCAATAAAATGATTTCTACTTGAAGTTGCTTGATGCGCACGCCGTGTGCGCGCCACCACCACAATTTTTAGAAAGTGATAGTATGTACTTCTTCCGAACTCCGCCTGGTGCTCGGAAAGCCCTGTGCACACACGGTGTGTGGCTGAAGCTCACCGGCACCATGCATAACACTGTGCCAGTGGCATGTATATACTCTGTAGTGCACTGCCTCGCCGGGGCACTACAGCAGACACGTGTACACACTGCTGGGTGTACAGAATTCGCGCTCTCGGGTGGCACACAACTGTCACTGCGACACAGTGGCTTCTGACTCGGTCACGGTGGCGCACAACTGCCAGTGTACAAGCCGCGTCGAGGTCAGGCCCTGGCAGGCGCAGGCTCAAGGTCACAACGGTTAAACATAGTCGCGGCTCCGTCTTGCTTGCCGGTTTTTGCACTTCTTCCGCCACTTGCATTTAAATCGCAGCTGCGACAGCAGCTCAGGCTGCGACTGTCTCAGCCAGCCAGCAGCTGACGTACGTGTCTGTGAGGGTCAAGATAATATGCTGCCAGTTTATCACAGTGACTGACTGCTGCTGCATTATGATACTTTGAAGCATGTGCATGTTGCAATCATGAGGAGTCCCATGTCCCCTGCAGCGTAATGTGGTACTATAGTGTCACATCATGATAATATTATGACACGTTGTGGTACTACGCCAGCGCATTATCACCCGCAGCTGACGCAGGTTTACAATTGTAAAATTGTGGGCATGCCATTGGACTGCCACTGGCAGTGGCAGTGCGCCAGAATATGAATGTGTTCGCTGACTGGCCCCGTGATCATGCGACTGGCAGCAGGTCAATGCCAAATTTGCAAACATGACAGTTGACTCACACTGTCAGACTGTCACCCAAATTGAAGATGGCCCTGTCACAGTGGTGTATATTATGCTCAGGCTGAGTCAGACGCAGACAGCGCACAACATCGACTTGAAAATCCGAGACTCTGGTGCGTACAACCTCCGAGTCAGGCACAGGTGCAAGTCTTTGGGTCGTACAGCAGCCGCAGCACAGGACAAAGGTGCACACAAGCACAGGGCAGGTCAGGGACCCATTTTTGACCTCACACCTTGCTTAGCCTAGCGGCCATTGAAAGAAAAGCCAGTCCTGATTTGTATTAACAGTGGGAGCACACTGTGCTGCTTGCAGCAGCAGCGGCGGCCGCGGCCATGGTGGCAGGCACTGCATGTACCGACAATGCAGGCTGCATGCAGGCGGAAAGGTGTGCATGGTACGAAAAACGACCCCAGACACTCTTCAAACAACCGCGTCACTGCAGCTGCCAGTGACAACTTGTTGAACTTGGAGAGCCCTGAGGCATCGATCCTGTACTCCACACCGAAGATGCCAGTGGGCGGTCGTGAAGCTGTTGCGGCAGCTCTCAGAGGCTAGCGTAGTAGGCAGACAAGCCGGGGGTGGGCAGGGCACACTTGTGACTCGCAAAAGGGGCAACCCCCTTTCGAATCTCAGCACGTTGAGACGGCAACAACGACGGGACACCAGGAAGGCGAAGCCTATGCGCCAGCGCGCAGTCAACCTCAACCCTGGACTGTGCGGGCGGACAACGCAGGCGCAAGACCCCTATTAGGTGTTGCGCTACGCATCAGGGCGCACCATGGCAAGACATGAAGGGAGGAAAGCTGATTCAGAACAAGAATTGGGACAGGAACGGGGGGGGGCGCACTTACGGAAACCTGCCGAGCACGCCACCCCCCAACCCGCCGGCGGCCGCATCCACCCATATATGTGTTCGCATCAGCCAGTGCAGGCGCGTATGCGTTATCGCGGGAACTGCTGCTGTGTGGCGCCGCACTGCCTGCTGCTATGTGTTGGCAAATGGATGCCGCAGCGGTCACCGCGCCTGCTGTAGCTGACCAGGGAAATGCCCCAGCGCATTGTGGCAGTCATGCTGCTGGGCTCCCAGGCCGCACCGGCAGAAGCACCGCGGTCCGTTGGTGACCAGCCCTGACGCACGCACCACCTCCAGCGCCCTCTCCATCTCTGCTGCCGCAGAGGCACCTACTGCGGCGTGGGCACACTGGCAGGCGAGCCAGCGCTCTGTGCCGGCGAGCGCGCACCTTCGCCCGTCTGCTGGTGAGCCACGGCAGCCGCAGCAGCGGCCGTAATCGCGCTCATGCGGCCGGCGCCGGCGCCGCCGGGTGATGGCGCTGATGAGATGGCGGCGGTGCTGAGCGCAGACAGGCGCGAGTCGCGCACGGCCGCGTGCGCCGCGAATATGTTTTCGTGGAAGCCATGCATGCGCGAGGGGGAGGAGGAGCGCCGCAGGTCCTTGGCGTTGCACGTGTCGGTAAAGACCCTGCACGCGTGGCGGTAGGCCGCGAGGCGCGGGGAGGCGTGGAACACGGCGTCCCACATGGCGCCCAGCGGCACGCGCGCGCGCAGCCCGCGCGTGCCGGGCGGCCGGCTGAAGCAGTGGAATATGATGGTTGATGCGCTCACGGGTGTGGACAGGCTCGCTAGATGCGCCTCTGACTCCTCGACCTGTGTTACGAGCGACGTGCCGAGGGATTGGGGGGGGGAGGGGCGGAAGTCCGCCCAGAGTCAGGCACGCCAGGATGTGGCAGCGGCGGTGGGCAGGCAGCAGCAGCAGCTCTTTCGCTGTGCCCGTGGTGTGTGCACATGACCTCGCGTGTTTGCGAATAAATTATAAAATGTACCAATTTCAGACGACAAACACTAAAGAGCCCTTTGTGGGCAGTCAGTCACATGATGTACACACATAGCAACCCTGCCTTGGCTCATACACAGTAAGAAGACAAGACCTGGTCACTGCCGGTTCGCTAAGTCTGCAACTGCCTGCCATCCACCTGTAGTGCCCTGCTGCACCAAAAGCACAACTTCAAGTACAAGACCCAAACTTGAAGTTTGCCAAGTTGAAGTAACTTTTGCGCAACAGCTTACCGTGAGGCGCGCGTGTTTGATGCTGCCATCCCAGTCCACAAACAGCACAAAAACTTGAAGTATAAGACCCACACAACTTCAACGCCAACTATAAGACCCAAAGCTGATTCAGCAGTTTGCTTATACTTTTTGCACACCAGCTCACTGTGCGGCGCGTGTGCTTGGTGACGCCATCCCAGTCCACAAATAGCACAAAACTTCAAGTACAAGATCCAAACAACTTCAACTCCAAGTACAATACCCGAAGTTGACGTTTGCTTGGTTGAGTGAACTTCTGCACACCAGCTTACCGTGCGGCGCGTGTGCTTGGTGACGCCATCCCAGTCCACAAATAGCACACGCACAATGCCTGGCGCCTCCTTCAGTGTCAACTCCCCCTGCTGCCCATCTGTGGTGCCCCAAAGCCCAGACGCCGGGGGCGGCGGCGGCGGCGGCGGCAGCACGGACAGCCCAGCTGCAACCGCAAACTCGCTCACGGCGCCGGCATTGGGGGAGTGGGACGATGCTGAGTGGGACGGCCATGCTGCGGCAGCGCCAGAGGCTGGGTTCATGCGCTTGTGCGGCTGACTGGCCTGCGGCCCAGAGGCGGGCACCAGGGAGCGCTTGTGACCTGACGCGGAAGGGGCGCTGTAGTCGGACTGGTGGCACGGCGACAGTCGGCAGCAGCGGCGGGTGATGAGGCAGCGGCGGCGGCGTTAGTGGCAGCAGCAGTGGCGCCAGCAGCAGCAAGGGGGGGGGGGCGCAGTGCTGCTCAGCAGAAGCGGCAGCCCACTGTAGCAGCACGTGGTCTGGCGTTGAGTGAGGAAGTGTGGTGGTGGTGGCATGTGCAGGCACAGGCACATGCTGCACAGCCTGCTGTTGGTGCTGCTACAAGCCTGTGTTGCAAGTTGAGCTTGTGCTGCCATCACACTTGTGCTGAAGTACTTCTCAGAGCATACACACTGTGCTGAGCATTGCCAGCCTGTTTGCTAGCAAACGCGTGTCTGATCACCCTTTTCCTGGTCAAGCACGCACCGTGTGCGGAGGGGTTTCCGCGCCCTAAGCAGAGTTTAATACAAGTACTTCATAGTACTATGTAATAATTACACTGCAATTTGGAGACCCGCTACCTGCGACAATGCACGTCACGGTGTAGCTAGCGGCATTGCCCCCTTTAAGTGGTACACCGCTGCTAGCAGTGCCGCTGCTGGTGTGGCCGTACATGCACATGCCTTGCGCCTGTGCATCCAGAACTCTCCAAGTAACCAGGCCCACCTGAGTGGCCATGATTACACCTGCTGCAAAATTGAGTGTGCACAAAGCTGTGCAGCGCAAGCAGCACTCCGCACAAGAAAATTCTACACACGCACTGCTGAGCACACAGGGTATCAAGCAGGGGACGCCAAGCTCACCTGCTCCGCAGAACTGCCGCGCTCCCGCCCGCCCTCCAGACTGCCGCCGCCGCCGCCGCGCAGCACCAGGCGCGCCACCGGAAATGCTGCGTCGCTGCCGCCGGCTCTGTGCTCAAACCCATTGCTGCCGCCGCGGTGGTGGTGCTCAGCAACGGACGCCAGCTGAGCTGCAGCATCCAGTATCTGCGGCGTCGGGTTGCGGTTCGGCGTGCCGCCCGAGGTTCCGCCAGCCTGCGAGTGGTGCGGCACCAGCGGCGGCAGCACCTCTGCGTCGCCCTGCCTGTGGTGGGCAGCGTGGTGGTAGTGGTACCCCCAGCCGGCAGCGGGTGCGCCGCTGTGCATCCCCACCGCCTGCTGCTGGGCAGCAGAGCCGCTGCTGCGGCAGCCCTGCTGAGCAGCACCAGCGTCCGCAGGCAGCAGTGCGCCACCACTGTCCGACAAGGGTGAGGGCCCCCCCGCACGCCGACCGTCGGCAGCCGCCGAAGCCGCCACCGCAATGCGGCTGAGCGTCGCATTTCGGAAGTCCAGTGCCGTAAGCGCCGCGCTGAGGCGGCGCGAAATGGACTCGTGTGCGTGCGTCCAGGAAGCTTTTGCGGCCGCGAACGCGGCCGCCTGCTCGGCGCACTGGCACTCCAAAGTGTGCACGCGCTCGCGCAGCGCCGCCACATCGCCGTGCTCAGCAGAAGCCCCGCCAGACCGCTCCTGCTGTTGAGCAAGATCGAGGCGCCACCTGCTGCCGCTGCTACTGCTGGCGGCGGCAGCCGCGGCGTCCTCCGCATCTGTGGCGCCTCCACCAGGGCTGCTGCTGGCCCTGGCGCTGTTGTCAGCGAGCGCGGCAGCGGTGTATCTGCGCTCACCACCCTCCTGCTGCTCCCAGTGTTTCTGCTCAGCAGCGTACTTTGGCGCAGCAGTGTACTGCTGGTGCTCCTGCTGGTGCTCCTGCCGGTGCTCAGCGGTGACAGCGTAGCACTGCGCTTGCTGCTCGCTGGAGTTGTGGAACTGGTGCTCCTGCCGCTCAGCGGCGTACCGCGCCCGCTCCTTGGAGTAGTGCTGTTGCTCAGCAGCCGACAACTCCTGCTGCTGCTGCCGCTCCACCTGGCGATTCGTCTGCGAGCAGTGCGGAGACAAGCTACTGTGGCGGGCGGCCACGATCACGCATGGTGGTCCACTGGAGTCGCTGCTGCGCTCTGGAGGGAAGCATTCACCAAGGCTGTCGCGGTGCCGCGCGGCGGCCATTTGGAGCTCGTGCATGCTGCCGGCGCTGCTGCTGTTGCTGCTGCTGCTACTGCCCAAGCCCCTGGTGTGGCTGTGCTGCAGGCCAGCCAGCTGGGGTGCGCCGCCGTAGTGGCGATGGCCCGGCAGGTCTTCCAACTAACGAAGAAACGCAAGGAGGGGGGGGGGCAGCGGCACACAGCGACAGAGCAAGGGGGGGGGGGGGGGGGGGTCAGGTCAGGTCGCACACGTGCGCGTGTGATCTCCAAAACTTCTGCCTGCCCAAAAGCAGGCGGCAGCAGCGAAGCAGCTATAAGCGACGCGTAGCGCTGCCGTAGCTCCCCAATGTACAGGGGGGGGCTGGCGCGGGGCTGGGCTGCGTATGCAGCGTGTCACACCTCCCGCATTGCGCGTGCCTGTCTGCGCCCGCATTACCTAACAGAACTCAACTTGTGTGTGCAAGTGCAAGAGGAAGAGCCGACTGCTCACCTCGACGACGCGAGTATGTGTGGTTAAGAACATGCGCGCAGCAGCACCAGCTGGCTGGTACCCAGCGCAGGAGCGGCGGCAGCGTGGTGGAGTCAACGAAACCCGCACAGCAGTGTCGCTCGCTGATCCTCGTCTCTGCCAAAAATGCAGACCGCCTCGGACCAGCAACGAAACGAAATGACGCGTATGGCGGTCTCGGGATGATGTTGCGCATTGCGAATGTGTGTGCTCGCTCGGACTGCGGCAGCAGCGGCTGGCTCAGCCACAGCCGCTCCCCGCCCCCGCCCCCCCCCCCCGCGCCAGCGGCGGGCCCAATTGCCAGCACACGTGTGTGCCGGGAGATGGCGGCGGCATGACTGAACCTCCCGGGAGCGGGGATGACTTGTGGTGAACTGGCGCAAATCTCTCTGGAAAGACTGACTGAAACAACGTGGTGTGTTGCAGTGTGGTGGTAGGCAGGCATTAAGTGGCATGTGGAGGCTGCCTCCGGCAACAGCAGCAGCATCGTGTCGCTGCCTGGCGCCGCACCGCTGCTGTATTGAGGGCTGGTGCTGCTGCCGCACAACCCCGCAACACTCTCTGCGGGCTCGCGTTGTGTTTGGGAGTGTGGCGCACTCACTTTCTGCACAAACTTGCGGAAATCGAACCCTGTCCCCGTCATGGCCGTCATGCAGCGGGCGCTGGGGGCGCCGGGGCCGCCTCGCTCGGGCGCCGCCTGTTGCTGCTGCTCCTGTGACGCCGTGGCGGGGCAGCTTCTGAAACTACCGGCTGCGCAGTGCTCCAGCTGGCTTGATTGGAAATGTTCCCGTGCGCACAGCGGCGGTCAGTTTCACTGCCGCGCGCGATCACGGCAAGTGACTCTGCGCTAAGATGAGGCTCCCGCCCGTGTACTGTGCCGCCTATGCCACCCCACCCAGGTCCTGCCTGACGGCGTGTGTGCACACACCAACACCACTACTACGGCACACAGTTGGTTAACACACACACTCGCTGTGGTGGTGGCTCGCCTTTCCGTGCTCAATGAAAAAGTGAGATGTGGGTTGATTCGTTGGGTTTACTTACCAGAAGAAGGCACCAGCTGGAAAATCTGTTGCGCATTCACACGCGCTTGTGGTGCTTGTGGTGCGTGTGTGCTCACACACAAATGGGCAGCGGCGGGCAGCGGTGGCGGCTGGGGCGCGGGGGGGGGGGCGAGGGGGCGCCGTGCGTCGGTGTGATGACGGGCTGTGGTGACCGCGACATCCAGGTGCAATCACCACACACAAAAAACAGCCGTGTATGCGCATGCACACACAAATGCAGCGGCGGGGCGGGGGGGCGGGGGGGGGGCGCCGGTGGTGTGTGATGATGGATGGATGATGGGCTGTGGTGACGCGACCCCCAATCCGAGTGCACCGCTCGAGCGAGAGCACTGCATGATACATTTAGCTTACAGCTACGGACCTGCGAGCGGCGCTTTGGTGTGCATGTGCAGTGACGTGCGCGCACGTTCGGGTGCGCTCACTGCGGCAACGACGCAACTTGCAAGAGGCAAGGCGGTATGAATGCATCATATCTACTACTGTAGTATAATGGCAACCCCAATCAGGACATGCCACTTGTGCGCAAAATGTGCGCTCTTGGAGGCATGCACAGTGTGCCAGCTTGAAGGCAAATTTTGAAAGATGGCAGTGTGTTGAGTGACCGTCAGTGACTTGCAATCCTCAAACCCGTTTTTAAAAAAAAACCAAAGGGATCTACTAGTAGGTTGAGCATAGCATACATGGCGCGTCGTTACACGACCACACCCACCTTTCATAGCATACCCACCAACCTCTCCAGATGGCTTCCCCGCACAACACCCTGTGGCTCTTGCACGCCCACAAGTGCAAATAAGCTCTTGCACGCCCACAAGTGCCCTGGAACAGCACCGTATACTGTGTGACACCCTTTTGGCAAGCAAGGGCCTGCTCTAAGTTTTGGAGCTTGCTTTTTCAAGAAGGGGCGCCACAAAACAATGACTCACCTGACCTACTGTAGCTACATGAAGGCATCATTATTGTTTGGACGACAAACATCGGTGGGCTTTGTACTTAATTTAATGCTGCATCTGTCAGACAACAGCAGGTTCTGAAGGGGCAGGGTGTCAGAAGGCACAACCGGGGGGGGGGGGGGAGGTATGGAGGTTCCAGGGTTTTAGTTAGGAAGGTTCTGGGGTGAAAACTACCGGTAGGCTAGATTCTGACATACCCCCCCCACCACATAGGCAAAGTGCCGAATGCCAACGGGCGCTGGTAAGACCGCACAGCACTGGGGCGAGAAGCAGGCCTATAAAACATCCCCAGACTTGCATGCTACGCAAATGGGCGGCTACATGCAAGCACCCTCACAACGTAGAGTGTGGAAAGGCAGCAAAGCGCGGAAGTGCCGCAGCGCTGTCTACTGCAGGTGGGCTGGGGCGCGTGGGCGCTGCCAGCAATGGCTTGCAAGCCGCGCGTGAAGGCACGCGGTATGGTGTGAGGTAACGTGCATGCCACGCACCATGTCACCCTCACAGAGGAAGTAGGCCCTAGTGGGCAACGCTGCGGAAAGGCAGCAAAGCGCGAAGTGCGCTGTCTACTGTGAGTGGGCTGGCGCGCGTGGGCGCTGCCAGCCAGGCCGCACGCGAAGGCGCGCGGTGTGATGTGCCACTTACAGCAGCCCGTCCTCACGGAGGTGCAAGCACCCTCACAGCGCAAGTAGGCGCTGCAGAAAGGCAGTAAAGCGCGGAAGTGCGCTGTGTACTCTCGCAGCACAAGTAGGCCCGAGTAGGCTGTGCTGCGGAAAGGCAGTAAAGCGCGGAAGTGCGCTGTGTACTGCGAGTGGGCTGGCGCGCGTGGGCGCTCCCAGCCGAGCCGCGCGCGAAGGCGCGCGGTGCCATGTGCTGCCGAAGGCACCGCCGGTGCTCGTGGAGGAAACGTTGGCCGCGTGCGCGGTGGTGTTAGGGCGTGCGCCGTCCGCGACAGCGGTGGCAGGAGGTGCCGACGGGGCTGCAGGTCCCGCAGGTGTCTCCACCGCCGCCGGCGGCGTGGGGGGGGGCGCGCGCGCCGCCCGCGCTGCTCGCTGCCATGGCGCCGCCAACCTTGGTGGGGCGTTGAAGCCGCTGCAGCTGTCGCCAATGCCTCCGCCAGGGCGGGTGGTGTCACATCCGGCGCACTTGCGGGCTACGCCTGCCGCGTCTTGTACTGGCGCTGGCACTGCTACTGGTGGCTGTCTCCGCCCCCCCCACCGTTGCTAGTGCCCGCCCAGTTGGCGGCACCTACTGCCGGTGATGACATCGCGGCCACAGCAGCCGTGCGCTCCGCCTTGCGTGAGCTGAAGCTCAAAGGCTCGCAGAAGGTTGGTGGCGTGCTCGTCGTCGACAGCTAGTGCGGCGGCGTGTTGCTGGAAAGGTGCGCCCCAGGTTGCGGTGGCTACACTGTGGAAAGTGTCCTAGGAAGAGCACGCCTTCTTGGCGGCGCTCCCGGCCGCCCCTCCCTCCCCAGTGCGCTTTGCCGTCAGCTTGCCGGAGGGCTTGGCGGCCTTGGGTTTCTTCGACACCTAGGTGTGGCCCGTCTGCTCATCGCAAACATGAACAGTGCACACAAGTGCGGCACATCACTGGCCCATGGATGGCGTCATGTCTACTTTATGAGGTGCTACTTTATGAGGTGCATGCTGTGCTGCGTGCTTCTCGTTGAAACATTGGCAATGCCAATGTACTGCAAACAAGAAAATTGCCCTGCGTTGATGGCACAGACAAAGCAGGGGTGGCTTGCAGCTGCTTGTGCAGCTCCCAAAACACACGGAGAGGTCAACTTCAGTGCAATCCAGACCCATAATTAAATAATTCAGACCAGAGCAATTTTACAGTTCCTCCTAAGTGAGCCCCCCCTTAGATGGCCTTTTCAAGAAAAATGGATGCCACCCCCCTTGTAGCCCTCGAAATTCTGCGTCTGCTGGTTAATTTTTTGTTGAAGTTGGACATGATGCTCAGCAGTTATGTTGAAGTTTTAAACTTCAACTTCATTTGTAACTTCAACTTCATGAGTGCACAAACTTCAACATATCTGCTGAGCATGATGTCCAACTTAAACAAAAATTTAATCAGCAGACGCAGAATTTCAAGGGCTACAAGGGGGGCGGCATCCATTTTCGTTTAAAAGGCCATCTAAGGGGGGCTCACTTAGGACGAACTGTAGAATTACTCTGGTCTGAATAATTTGATTATGGGTCTGGATTGTACTGAAGTTGACCTTGAGGTTGAGGTGACAATGACCGTGCTGCTGTCACTTGTGCTTTACACAGGCAGGTGTAAATGTAATATGTGTACACAGCTACATGGCACGCAGCAAGGACCACCATGAGATGTAGCCACAGAAAGTCAGGGGGACAATGGTGAGGGTTGAGGGTGCAACAGGTTGCCCACCTGGTAGGCGGCAGTGGTGGCGGCGACCTTAGCAGATGGGTCATCGACCTTGTTGGCGGCCGCGGAGTCAGCCGGCTCGAGGAAGGTGGCCTTCGTAGGAGGAGTACGAGGCGGGGGCCTGAGATGCCGTAGTCACCGCCGGAGCCAACAAAGGCAGACTCCCGAAAGGCACCGGCCCACCCGTCCCCCGCGGTTTTCAGCCTGCGTGAGCCTGCGTGGGCTGAAAAACGTGGGGGACGGCTGGGCCGGTGCTCCTCCTGACGAGGGCCGCGCAGCCCTTCCTCGAGTCGGCCGACGCCGCGGCCGCCAACAAGGTCACGAACCCGATGCGGAGCTCGCCGCCACCACCGCCGCCTACTGTATCAGGTGGGCAACCTCAGGCTGTTGCACCCTGAACCACCACCTTTGCCCCCCTGCAGTCTCTGTGGCTACATCACATGGTGGTGCTTGTTGCGTGCCATGCAGCTGCATTGCATTTACACCTGCCCATGACGAGGCAACGCTCGACGCCAGCCCTCGCCAGCCCTCTTCTCACAATCCCCCACACTTGGCACTGCAATGCAAGGCCGCGGAGGTGGAAACACAGGTGAGCAGCAGCGGCGGGTCAGCAGCAGCGGGGTGAGTGGCAGCCGCAGAGCAGCAAAGCACGAACACCAGCAGCGCTTTCACGGGGAGGGTGCTTGGTTGAGAACGTGTGTCTGGTCGACTGGCTTGCCCGCTGGAATGATGTGACAATGAAGCAGGGAGAACGAGTGCGGTGGTGCGTCTAGCTAGGAAGCGGAAACGGCGGAGTGCCGATGGAGAGATAACACACACTGCGTGGACGACACAAAGCACGCAGTCGCCACGGACCGCACAAAAACACGCAGTGCCCTCAGGTGTTCTCACCTCAGGTCCGCCACCACAAAGCGCTGCATGGGCTCCCACCACGCCTTTGGCCGGGCCACCCGACCACCGGAGTAAGCCTCCGGGGGGGGTGTAAAAGAGGGGTGTAAAGATCGGGCTTGAATGCGGGTGTGTCCCCAGCCGTGTGGGTAGCGTGGTGGTTTTTGGGGGTGCGGTGTGGTGTGTGTGTGTGCGTCAAGACGACGACAAGCTTTCCGAGACGGGCTGAGCACTGCATTTGGCTGGGCACGAACTCCCCCTTCACGCGCCAGCGCCACACACACCTCATGCTGAGGACAGTGCAAGCGGCACTGCGGCGCTCCTGTGGGCTGGGACAGGCTGTGCTACGGCATAGGTCTTATAGAGGAGCCCTGCACCGCCACAGCCGCTGCCTTAGCAGGACTACGGGCAGCAGCAAGGGCACCTCCACCAGAGGCAGCAAACTCGGTGCCATGCTTGTGCTGCCCCCGTCGGTTGCCACGGCGTGCGTGTGCGCAGCAGCGGGTGTGCTGCTGCTGGGAGGGTACTCCCAGGATGCAGCTCTGGGTGGGGGGGCAGGGGTGGCGTACGTGGCGGCTCAAAGGGTCGCCGACCCTCCTACAAGGAAGGTGGTGAGTGCCACCTCGCTCGTTTGCAACGGATTGACGCAGCGGTTGCCAGGTGGCAGCAAGTTTAGCAGGATAGACATGGCAGCGCGGTGCTTGCTTGTCGTCAAGCAGCCTCTTGCACGGCAACACTGCTGGTGCAAGCTGCTAACGGCAGCGCACCAAGTCGCTTGCTGCTGCGATGACCCTGCGCCTGTCTCCGTACTACAACACTTTGCAGCACCGGCAGCAGTTCTGTGATGATGGCGGTCGATGTGCACAACCGAGGGTGAGCCGTGGCTGCATCGGCCTCGCCAGCTGGTTCTCACTCTGCTGTCGAGCTGCTGCTGCTGCTGTCGGCACAGTGTTGCGTGCTCGAGAACCGCAGTCACGTTGCACAACGGCAGCTGCTGCAGCCGCGGCACACCAGCAGCAGCCATTGCCTGGCCTTCAATAATGCTGTATTTGCATCACTGGGTGTGTGGGAATTGCTGCAGCTGGAGCCTCTGACGGAAGCAGCGGACCCGGTGGCGGGGCTGCAGGAGGACAGGCCGGTGCGCGTCACGGAGCGTGCCCTGCGGGTAAGTTCAACTTTGAACTTACAAGTCCAGCGAGTGCACTGAAACGCGCTTTTGACATGTCATTACGCACTTGGGATTTGTATGCAGATGTCTGTATTAGGGCGCCGGCAATCTGGCACGCATGCCTCGCATCATGCGAAGAGCATGGTCTGCGTTGGTGTCGCTTGTGCGCACGTGCTGCACCTGAATTGCCACTGCGATTTGCTATTGGCTCCCTGCTTCCGTTGAGCCAGGCAATTCACGCCAAGCAGCGGAAACGACACCCAATCACCATAGTGCCGGATGAACCCGAGCGCATGGTAAGCACATGAAACCACTTGTTTAGGTACGATTTCAGTGTCAAAATTCGCACTTGTGAACACGTGCTGTGCTGCATCAGCTACCGCATGATCTTCAACCCATGTTGATGCAGGCTTTGGAATAATATATCAATATTAAAAGTTAATACCAACTGCAAGGCACGTCCAGCGCTCTGATGATGGACCACTATTTGGCTGCCAGCTGCCAGCCAGTACATACGGTGTGAATGAGGGCCAGATGCTCGTTAATAACGCTTGGTATAACTGTGTGTGCAGGTTAGTGAAGAAGTTGTCGCCGCGTATCGTGTACCGTGTACCGTATCATTGCTCATATTGTCTCTGAGCGACATTTATCAACTTTCTATTTATGAATTTCGAAGTGTATACCGTACATGTATACAGTACCTCTGAAGGACTTCCAAGTATATACATATGTAAGTACATGTATGGGTGCACATGTGTGTATCATCAGTGAATGTGAGAGTCATGTTGTGCCTGCCATGCACCAGCTGCGTGGCCTGGTCAGCAGTTCTGCGCATCAAAAATACAGCTTGTTGCAGTGGTGCATCCGTTTCTGTGATCTGTGTTCATATCACCCGGGACACGTTAATGGCACTACTACCAGGAGTTTACCACATGCATGGCAGCTGGTGTGCTTTTCAGGTATTATACTTGAAGTATGATACTTCAAGTACGTGGTATGAGATAATTCAGCATGCAGACTTCATCCGCGCAGGGACGCGCTTGCCAATGGTGCACCAGCTGTCGCATGACTGATCACCGCTGCTGCCACCACTGCTGCTGCTGCTGCTGCTGCTGCTGTTGCTGCTGCTGCCACTGCTGCTGCCACTGCTGCCGCTGCTACGGCTGCTGCTGCCGCTGCTGGCGACTGTGGTGGCCCTCTTGCTACGGGCGCCACTGCTGATGTGGTGTTGCTGCTGCTGATGCCGGTGCTGCTGCTGCCACTGCTGCTGCGGGTGCTGCTGGTGCTGGTGCTGGTATGGGGGGCTGCTGCTGAGCAGGTGTTCATGGGCGACGTGCACGGCGACATAAGCGCGTTCCAGGAGTGTCTAGAGGTGGCGCAGCTCATAGATGAGGATGGCGGGTGGGCGGGCGGCAAAACCGTGTTTGTACAGGTGAGCACATGTGTGTACACTCTAGTACTTGCAACAGTTTTCCGATAGCTCTTCTGAAAAGGAAGGATGAGTGATCAGGCGTCCCACCCCGGTGTGGAGCCATGGAGCCAGCATCCGTACCCAAGAATTGGAATTGTCACACGGAAAGTAGCAGGCAAGTTGACAAGCATACGGAGTATTCTTGAAGTATTGCTTTATAAACAAGTAAGCCTTGTTGGTAGTTGTACTCTGAATCATCCCTAGCCCTCAAGGACACTGACCGGCGTGTGTAGGTGTGGGGGCTGCTGGTGTGCTTTTCACCAGATGGACAAATCACCCCACACGCTTCGACCTGGCATTTGGCCCCAGCCACGGCAGTATCTGGGCTTAGCAGCCTTTTAGGTTTCTTTCACTTTATGGTACAAGCGGCGGCATTGCAGCGGTGTGATGCCATTGGCGGGCCTCATAGGCGGCTGTCATGCATGTGCTCACGCTTGGACGCCATGGCATGCATGTCACGACAGCAGGTGTGCAATTTCCCCTGCTGACATGAGTGGCCCCTATGGGCAGGATGCCACTCGTGGGTGCGGGCGCGGTTGTGTGTAGACATGTACTCTTATCAGACTCTGTTCAGGGTGCGGAAAGCCCTTTGCGCACGGTGTGTGTGACCAGAAAAGGATCGGACAGGCAGCGAAAAAGCTGGCAATGCTGACACTGCGTACTCTAAGGGAAGCCTGGCATGTAGACATGTACTAGTTGAGCGCCTCTTGTCCTATGTGGACAGTGTGTGCTACCCATTTTTTCCAGCGGCTGGCCCTTATCTGCACGTGTATGTTACAGCACAAACAGGGGCATGTGTCGGTGCTAGTTTGCAAGCGTACGCACGCTGCCTTGCCACTGCCTTCAGGGAACTCCACCAGCAGCCAGGCTTTTTTGTTACGAATTTGAATTGCTGCCTAGGGCCTAAATAGTGAGAAGGTCAGACAACTTTGGTCAGTCTAAAGCAGTGCAGGGGTTAGCTCTGGCTGGTAACTGCTACCGCTTACCAAATCGTCTAGCCTAGTGTTTACCATAGCTAGTCTTCCAAAGCAGTATGGATGGCAGGGTTTTTCAAGAGTGCCTTTTGAAGCCACACACACACAATGATATGGTACAAGGATTTTACCCGGCCGAGTACTCAGGACACGGCAGTAATACTATGCATATGGCGTAGTGCAACGCTCCCGCCATAGTGATTCCCACAGTTACAACTTGCCCAACCCATGATGTGGTCTTATTCCCCCAAAACATCCCTTGCCCTCTGCTGTACGTGTTCCTTCCCGTTTATAATTTTGTGTGGCTGCTGGTGAGCAGCTGGGGGACATCTTTGACAGAGGTAACTTTGATACAAAAAGCAGGCGCGCTCAGAGTTTGTGGAAAAGACTCATGTGCGCCCGGGCGCTTTTGCTGCTATTGATTGAGCATTCTGCTGTGTGTTCTGCAGTGTGCAACGCATGGCAGCACATGGCTGGCGGCCACCCCACCTGGGCAGTACTGGCACCAGCAGCGCTGCATGCGCACAGGCTTCACTGTGGCAGTAGGCAACATGTGCATGGCAAAAGCAATGCACGGCCCATGTATTCCAGCGGCATAGAGCAGCGCTGCATGCGGCACGCCGCACCCCGCCCCATGTGCGCCAAGCGGAATGCAATGCAAGAACCCTGCCGTTCACCAGCTGTACACACTGCTGGGTGCCATGTGCTGGGGTGGACCACAGGGGATGACGACCTGGCAATAGAGGAGTGGCTCTTCCTCCTTGCAGAACAGGCAAGTACAAGTTCCTGCAACTTGCAGTACCGTGCACCCGCGATTCAGTGCGCGTTGATTTTGTGTGTGGCATGCGGTGAGTGCAGGGGTCCAGCAACCTGTCACAGACCACATGATACTGTATAAGAATACACAATGCCTTATCTGATTTACTGCGCGGTGCTAGGGGGGTGACAGTACCCCGCACTAAATCGCGAGTGCACTGTACTTGTAAGGAACACTCTTTGCCCCAGTACTCCTGCGGCTGCGACAGTAGCAGCAGTAGGCAAAGAGTGCGTGGTGCAGCCTGACACTGTCACCTGCCAACACGGCGGCCCTGGCGCACGTGGACCGCCGGCAGCTTGCACTGTAAGGACAGAAATGTTTGGAATTGGTGCAATCCACTGCTTGCTCGTGGCAATGGTCCTGGCATCACAGGCAATGCTGCCGCCACCGCTGGCATTTTTCCCCGCCAGTGTCTGAGCGATTTTGCATGCATGCGCCGCGCATGTACGCGCCATTCACCATGTGCACAACCTTTGTGGTGCCATGCCCTATGGAGTTTGCACGCTTACTGCGCGTTACGGCGCCGTTGTCGGTGACCACACGCAGGCAGCGGAGGCAGGCGGGGCCGTTTACCACCTGCTTGGCAACCATGAACTCATGAATATCATGGGGGACCACAGGTACGTCATGCGCAACATGCCTGGCTTCCTTCAGAGTACGCAGCACTTGCTGATGCATTGCCAGCTTGTTTGCTAGCAACGGCATGCCTGATAATCCTTTGTCTGGCCACACGCACACCGTGTGCAAAGGATGTTCCGCGCCCTAAGTGGAGTTTGATAAGAGTACGTCATCCCTGCACATTCGCCGCCAGCGCATGCCTTGAACCTCGGGCCGTGTGCCATCCTTTGCGCCCAGCATGGTAATGCTATTTCTGGTACGTTATTCAAGTAAGTTGTTTGTGCAGAGCAGCTGGGCGCTGAACACTTTTGCTGGATGGTGGGTGCAAGCACATGCTGCCATCACTCCACATCTCCCGCCAGCGCATGCCTTGAACCCCAGGCCGTGTGCCACGCTTGCGCCGAAAGCACTGAGTAACTTGGTGTCAGCCGGTAATCATGTATATATATCCATACTGGTACTGGTATGACCTCGCTTGTTCCCCTTTTTCTAACCTTGAAGCTCGAATTGCCATGTTTGTCTGTCTTGCACTGTTGTGGGGTGACAGCGGTGCGAGCGTGGAGTCTTTTGCGCCGTTCGTTGAGCTCACGCCTTTAGTGGAGGACTGGATGAACGCAAACACAAAGTTGCTGCAGCAGGTGAGCACCAGACTGAGTGTGCATGTATTGATAAATTGCAGTGTTGCCGGAATAGTAATCGTAAGAATTACCGTTCCGTAATTACGCTACGATTGATGCCGTAATTCTGCCTTTGGTGGAGGACTGGATGAATGCAAAGGAATGCAAAGACAAAGTTGCTGCAGCAGGTGAGCACCAGACTGAGTGTGCATGCATGCCGCAGTGTGACTCATCGGATGCAGCTGATGCTTGGTAAGAGTACATCCCAGAAAGGCCACACTTCACAGGCACCTAGTTGCTGTCAACTACTCAAAATGCCCCCACAATGTTCCAACATGCCTGACACAGTATGCTTGCGACCTGCCCATTCTAAGTTGTCGACAGTACAATCTGGCTGCAGCCTTGTTATAATGGTTACTGTTGGGCGGAAGGGCATGCGTACACGAGGAGCAAACTCATCGTAGGTCACGAGAAGCGAACTCATCCGCAGGTGCACCTCGACAGGGCACTTTGTGACACAGTTAGTGTCCATGTACCCGTGGCAAGTGCACATGAGTCCCCCCCTGTGTGCCGCACTGGCTAATCTGTGCTGAGCCACATTTAAAAAAATGCTATGTGTGGCAACTGTTACAGCTAGCAGCTGTTCAGTTACAGCCCTGTGCCCTCGTGTACGCCTTTTGACACTCAAGCCGACCTCGTCCGTTCCCGCCGGCACAGGTTCCCAAGTGGGCGTGGCCGCGACTTGCTGCCATGAGGGCCGCCGGCCCAGTGGCGCACATGATGGCAGGTGGGTGCTGCATGACCAACTTGAAGTACACAGTGATGGCCCCCACTTGTGGTTGCAGGAGGGTCACTGTGTTGGCATGCACAGCTGTCAAAAAGGCATTCATTGAATGAAAGTGCTGGCTGCTGCCTGTCCGCATGTTGTTTTAACATCAGCACCTGGCAGCGGCCTCCGAGTCGGCTCTGCTGCGCAGTTTGCATTGAGAGCGAACAAGGACTGATCATGATCATGTACTCGGCTAGTCTGCAGCTGGCTAGCAGATGCCAATCGGTGTCGGACTGACTCATGTGTGCCGCTCCATGGTGGGCCACTACTTGGCTGCTGCGACACGCACAGGCCACTCTGTGGCAATGAAGATAGGGTCGACGCTGGTGGTACACGCGGGCATCCTGCGGGAGCACCTGTCGCCGCAGCGCTGTGGTGGCCTCAGCAATGGAGGGGTGGCATGTCTCGAAATCCTGAACAGGCAAGCATGGTCAGCTGTACCGTACCTGGCACCCCACGGACCCGTTCGAGGCCTGCTGTCGCACTGCCGTAGTCACTGGTATAAGAGTCACTTTGCAGAAGCCCCTGTATCAAGGTACCTGCTGGCATATGTAGGGTTCCACGGTTGCAAAATGGCATTGGGCACGACCAAATTGATGTCACCCTGCAGTATACCAGTATTACTAGGGTTGCCGGAATCGTAATCGTAAAAATTACCGTCTAGTAATTACGCTACGATTTACGGCGTAATTCTCAATCGGGCCGTAAAAATCGTAATGAGCTCGGACAGCAACATGCACACAGCCACAGCTCCAGGGCGGCTAGGGGGAGGGTGGGAGGCGGC